>OMLP01004042.1:1052-23920 GCA_900302685.1 Spondyliosoma cantharus | reverse complement strand
CTCCTCACTCAGCCTTTGATGTTCAGTGGTAGACCGAGGGTCTGTCAAGTGCACAGGGGGGGAGAGTGTGTGTGTGTGTGTGTGTGTGTGTGTGTGTAGGTGTGTGTGTGTGTGGAGGTGTGTACACACACTCTGCAGAATCTTTGTGACAGTACTCCAGGCGGCTGTGTCTCAGAGCCAGCGTCTTGTTGTTGGAAGGTTGCTGGTTCGATTCCGCTGGTCTGCATGTTGAAGTGTCGTTGGGCCAGACGACTGCCATCAGTGTATGAATGAATCACTGTAAGTCGATTTGGACGGAAGCGTCTGTTAATGTCACGTAAACGTACCAGGAAGTAAGAAACCTTCAGGAACTAAAATCTGCTGTTTTTATTGATCAGCTGTTAAATTAATCACCAACCAGTTTGATAATCAAAGAATCAATCTGATGACATCAGCTTGTTGAATCTGAATTCTTTCGGTTTCTTTCCTCTGTGGCAGTAAACTGAAGATGTTTGAGTCGAGGACGAAACGCTGATCGACGTTTTATAGAACGAAGAAATAAATAAAGCAAGAAAACAATCAACCGATTAATCGATAATGAAAATGATCATTAGTCTTCTGCTGTTAGTGAGACGTCTAACTACCACTGTGTCAAACCTTCATCTCCAAGCTGTCAAATCAGAGCAACATTACAGATGGAAATGAAGAAGCTGCAGCAGGTAATGCAGATTAATGGATCAGTGTTGTATGAAGGTAATGGTGGATAAATCTGAAGGTACCATTGAAGTTTGATCTGATCCAGCGGGCTTCATGCAGAACCAAAGTGCTGAAAATCAACGGAACACAGGTGAACGAACACAGACGGATTCTCCCATATGCTTCTTTGTGGGCTTCATTATTCTTAATTCCCCGTGTGTCAGGGCCGCTCTGCCCGCTGGATCGCTCTTTTCAAGGTGAATAACGGTGAACGCGAGGCTGTGAGTGTTCATCACAGGTGGCTTGTTGCCTGCTCTCACCTGGGGACGGTACCTCTGCACCGCTCCGGCTGCATTCGGGCCGCGCTGTGTGCCAGACTATTTGCTAAACTGGTGAATGAATTGATTTGCGGGCCGCTATTCCCTGATTGTGTGTGTAGACCAAAGCAATGCGGTCAGAGCTGCAGAGAGATGAATTTATTCACCATTCATCGATCAAACCGTCCAACCAAGATAAGGAGTGGATGCCGAGCCGAGCGGAGAGAGTCGGCACTGACCCGGTTATAGACGCAGCCGCCCTGCTGACCCACAGGAAGTCTGGTCCAAACTCTTAGAGAAAGTTTACCAGGAAATCCGTTTTATTGGCAAAACTGCTGCTTTTAAAATGAGATCCAGAGTGTAGCGTCAGGCTCAGTGACGCAGCATCAGAATCATGTGATCGGCTGGTTCTACTGCAGAACAGGACCGGTCCAGTTTGTGACGATCCGTCCGTGGAGGTGTGAAGAAGGAAGGAAGGAAGTTCTCACATTATTCAGAAAACAAGAGACTTCTTTAAAAGACGGAGAGCAGAAATAATACATGAAGTTAAGTTCTGACCATTAAACTTTCATTTGACTCTGAACTTGTGACTTTCCCTGACGACCTTTGTTGACTGAACTAATCTGATCAGTCACATCTGTGCTGCTTTGTGCTTCACTTATTTAGGAAATGAAGTTATTAATTATTAAGTAATCAGCACATTGTGCTCAGACCTCTCAGCAGATTGACATCAGCCTCTGTGTTCTCACATTTCTTTTGTGTGTTTGTTTGTTTGATGACTTGCTGAATGTTGAAGCAGCGTTTCAAAGAAGAAAACAATCCTCGCAGTCTGTTGAACTTTATTAGCTGGATGAACACGAGTCTTTGAACAGATATTCCCACGTGTGGAGCTCTTTCTCTCTTTCTCTCAGATGCACTTGTCATATTTTCAGGCCCAAATGTTCTTCTGTGGTCTCGAGGCAGCAGAAAGCGACTGTACCTTTGAATAACAGAGACGCAGGATTCCTCCGGTTACGTAAAGACTGCATCTGTAGGCGGGTTCACAACACATGTACACCCGACTTAATGATGAGAGAGGCTCATTTTAAATCGTCCATGTGTGAAGTGAAGCCACTGCAGCACATACGGTCGCACGTTTCCACAGCGAAGCTGAAAGTAGGAGTTATAAAGTGGACAGGACAGAAGAGACGGCAGAACACATTTCTGTTCAGCTCAGACTGGGTTTCTACATGTTGTGACTCTTTATGTACGTTGCTCTGCTCAGGTTCAGGTTTTAGACGTGTTGGTAAGGGTTCAGAACACATCATGGTTTGGCTCACAGTATCTGTTTTTGTCGCCGTGATCATGGATGGAGACGCGCCGACTTCCTGTGAAAATAGCGGCGTTTAAATGTGTCCAGTGGTGTGACTGGACCTGCAGGCTGCTGTGTGGACTGACGGAGGCGGTGGTGGAGGTGAAGGTGTGTGACTGACATCAGACCGTTCAGAGCGTCGTGGTTCTCTGTGTGGAAGCTTCTGTGTTTCTGCTCCTTCGTTCTGTGTGAAGATCTCCTTCATTAACAAACATGAGACAACACGGAGACAAAGGTCTCGTCCTCTCTTTGGCATGTTAATGCATCAAGTTAAATATGAAGCTGATTACTGCTTTGGCTTTTAAGGCCCACACACACACACACACACACACACACACACACACACACACACACACACCGACTGGACTCAAACCAACAGCCAGCTGCCTTTATCCGGCCGCTCCGTTGCCTCTCGTCTGACCCGTTCAGCAGAGAAGTAGCCTTGAACACACCGACGTGCTGCTCACGCCACAGCAGCGTATGCGCTAAGTCTCCTTAACATCGGGTGGCGCTAGTCTCGTGCCAGTACTCCAAAACATGAAAACAGGAAATGAGTGCAGACCATCGTCACTTCTGCCCCTCCCACACACCGCACTGATTCTCTAGCACTCCGCCAATCAGAGTATCTGATGGCGTCCCATCCTCAGACCGCCATCACTCTCAGACAAGTTGAATCTGACCGTCCACGCAGTTCCAAAAGCTTCCAGCACAGCTGAACACAGCCAACAGAACTGAACCCGTCGGGTTTGGGCCGGCGTGTTCCTGCCTTGAGGAAGACTGACGGCGTTTGGTTGTCAGCAGTCAGTCTCTCACTTCACGTATTTCCCTCCACTCGGCTGCATGTTGACTCTGCGAGCTCCATTCTCCGCCCTGATAGGAGGAAATGTTCCACTGCGCTGACAGGAAGTGGCCGTCGTCCTGACGGCACTAAGTGGCTCTGTTGGTTTATGCTCTTTCAATAATGTCACACTCGGCTCCTGTTTACTTTGGCCCCAGAAACTGGGAGATGCCTGGCTTGCCTTTTTTATTGAGTTTCCCGTCGGCAGCCTTGAGAAGCTCCGGTCTGACAGATTTATTTGGCCGAGGTGAACGCGACAGCGGCAGATAAGTGATGTGTGCTCACAGCCTCCCTCCCTTTCTTCTGTGTCGCTCTTATTCATTCTTTGCTGTTTCTAATCTGTGAGGGACTTTGGGAGGCCGGACTACGTGACTGTGCAGCTCTCTGTGTGTCCGTGAAGCTGCAGCTGTCTGATTAGCGTGGGTGGTCTGACTTGGTGAAAAGGTCAGAGTTCATCGACTTCATTGAGTTCTGGCCTCATGGATTTTGTTTCACCTCTCCCTGCTGGGTAATTGATTGGATTGCCAATGCTTATGATTAATGGCTGCATTCAGGCACGCATGTGGGGCTCTAAACAGGGAGTCCATCAGTGTGAACCTGCACAGTCCAGCTCCTCCTGTTTGTTACTGTGCAACACGGAGGGTGTAGACTGGACCGATACGGACCAGAACCTTCAGAATGAAGCTGTGTTCTGGACGGAGACATCAGCGGCTGTCGTTGGCTTTCTCCTGTGCTGGTTCAGAATCTCTTTCTGCGCTTTTGCCTCTTTTTTTTTGGGTGCAGCTGACTCAGCATCTTCTTCCTTCACATACTGATTTGGAAATTAATTACCATGGCAACAGTAGACATCCATCCATCCACCCATCCATCCATCCACCCATCCATCCATCCATCCATCCATCCACCCATCCACCCGACTCCCTGCCTTGGAGCTTTTGTTTAATGAAAACAACATTAGACTCTGTTGGCTTTGTTCCTGGGAGACAAATGTCATAATTGATGCAAACACAAGAGGGTAATTTATTTTAGACATGAGCTGATAGAAAACGACAAGATATTTCAGCATCATTCTCTCGTCTCAGCTCAAACTCTATAAAACTAAAATATCTCTGCCAGGCTTATTTTGGATCAGAAACATTGATCTCCTCCTGGATCTTTTCTTTTTGCCTGCCCTGATTTAAACGACGTCCGTCACCGTGCACAGTTGACTCGTCATGGTAACAACACGCTGGACATCATTGTGACTTTGCATCCTCAGCTGAAGGTGGATGCTTCCACTGATGGATGTTGTGATGTAGGTCAATATAATGGACTGTGATCCAACGTAAATCAAAGAGACTTTCTCTGAAGATCAACGGCAGACTTACAGTAGGACGATGCAAATGACACAGCAGGAAGAATTAAAGCCTTTCACACAAATACATGACTTAGTTAGGTGTTAAAGTCACTGGACAGTATTCAACAAACCTCAGTGAAGCGTCGTCGTCCACAGAACAGTTCTGGAGCTTCACAGTAAAACAGAGTTGCAGCAGCTGAGACTTGATTTAAACATCAGATGTCTCCAACAGCTCGTCTGCTGTGATCACAACCTGATCTGAGATTTACACCTTTATTAAGATGAAGTCTTCACTGGAGCTGCTGAGCTAACAGTGCTAGCATGCTGTAAATAACATCTTCATCGATCAATTAAAATCAAATCAGATGTCTAACTGTATCAGAGTTGTAAACTTTGATAAAATACTGGTATTAAAAAAACAGATCCTCAATACGTCTTTGGACACAAAGAAACGCTGGTTGTAGATTATTATTATTTTTAAAGCTCATTGATTGATTTTGATACTATCACACGTGGATATTGCCTCATGTTAAACACCTGATATTGATACTTTTAACGACCTGACAGTATTAAAATGAAAACTTCTCTGAGGATTATTCCAAGCTGGTGCTGTTTTATATCTTTGGATGATATGTTCCATCCTCATCAACACGTGGTATTGAAACAGTATCATTTAATGTCCTTAGCTTAAATGTTATAAATGACACACACAGCACATTTAAATGTGTGTTAAAGCGAGTAAAGAGAGGCGAACCCTCAGTGTTAATGTGTGCAGCTCGCGCTCTTTACTGGACTTCTTTATAGCCGACATAAAAAGGTTTGCAGGGTGCAGCCTGCTGCATACACAGATCTCTGAACCCGATCTTGTTCTTTCATTTCTCCCCTCTCTGTTGATGTGTTTCTGCAGGATTAGTCTGCATAAAGCATCATCTCTTTTGCATTACCATACCGGGCTGCGAATGAGAAGCAGTGGCCATATATCTGCAGCGCATTACTAACACTGCGGCCTTTCATTTGACTCTTTTTGCAATAACTCTCCAGTGCCGAAGGAGCCGGCAACATAAATTTTGAATCAACCTGTATGAAGTTTAAAGCAGCACACACATGCGCTCGTGCACGAGCGCGCACACACACACACACACACACACACACACGCAGAGACAAACTTCCTCCAGGGGCTGAGGAAATTAATAATTCACATACATTTCTGGCACTTCTTATGTGTTCTCTTTTATGATATCTCCGAAAGCCTGAGAAAGTGAGCCGATGGGAGGCAGATCTGTGGAATCATTACAGCCCAGCAATAACGCTGCAGCCCCCTTAATGAAGTAGAAGACGGATTGATGCTGGGCAGGGTTATTGCTATTCAGAGAGCCCTCCCCATCACTCTGTGGAGGGTGAGCAGGACGCCGAGAGAGGCGAGCAGAGAAAACAGAGGACACAGAGGCTAATGAAGGGACCTCGCTGGACATCTATGGCAGCGCCGAGTCTTTCCCACAGAGCAGATTGTTCCTCCTCCTCCTCTTCATCCTCCTCTTCCTCCTCCTCCTCCTATTATCTGCCATGCAACAGTGCCTGATTTAGGAACGCTGGCTGCTGCAAGGCCTCCTCCACAGAGGCCTTGTTTATCACCCAGGATGTTTCCTCTTCGACAGACACGCCACCATGAAAAAAAGATGAGAGCTGCGTCCTTTTACCCTCATTAAAAACTGGACCATTTCCTGAACATACAGTAAGCTCCCCGTTCACGGCGGCGCTTCACTGAGATAACAGTCGCAGGGTTTATCTTAAGAGCCCACACTACTGCTGGCAAAGTATTAAATCAGGCTGATGGCTTATTAAAGTTTTACATTCAGGTTTTTCTCCTCCGTAATGGTCAGAAACTCCACATCCATTTCCAGATAAACACATCTGAATGCCTCTGGATGCTTTGCTTGTTTTATAGGCTGATCGTGCGTCCGTGTGTTCCCTTTGTTCACTTCCTAACTGCACTCACGTTGAGCGATCACCCTCTTCAGACGAGGCAACAAATGTGACGGTCTGAGAGTTTTCCTGTCCGCAGTGATCGAACCGACCCTGAGTTTGTTCCTGCCACGTGATGGGAGCAGACGCAGCAGACTGCAGGGCTGTTTGAGGACGACGGAGGGCGATTTAATTTTAAAAGAAGCAATTTCACATCTTAATGGAACGTTATCATTCATTTATTGGTGCACAAAAAGTTGGAAAAAGTGAAGCAGATGACACAAAATCTGACTCAAGTATCTGATCTGTAAAAGTTATTACTTGTTATTCATTCAGCTGCATCGTCGCACTGTGAACAGAGACACACGGAAATGTAATGTAATATTGATTAATAGGGGTCTAATACGATCAATAGTAGGTCCTTATCATTCACCAGATTAAACTCTTGGTGGTGGCAATAACATCAAATTCCATAATTACAAAACATGACAAATCAAAATGTAAAGTTAGCTTTCTTCACTCAGACGTGATCTGTGGTTCAAACTGTGTTTAATGAAATGCAGCTTGATTATTAAAACGAGCTTCTGTGTGCAGCTCATCCTGACCTGTTGAAGATATAACATGCATTAAAATATCTAATATATATATATATGTTGTTGCGTTGACTCCTGGAGGTGACGGTATCTTTTATTTGTTCGCCTGTCGCTGTAACTTCCAGGAGAGAGTCAGCGAGTGAGGAATGAAGTCACAGAACAAAAGATATGTAGACGTTCTCGACCTCCATCAACACTTTTATAATCCTTATCCTCGCCGCCTCAGCTCGCAGCTCGCTCTGGATGCCAGGGAGTCGCTGGTGTTTGAGCCTCACCAGCCGGCGTTTACAAGCTGGTTAATCTGAGTCAATGAGTGAAGACGGGCTCGACGTCTCTCAGCTGATCATCCTTTGGCCTTCAGGAATCACTCTTGAGAAAATTTCATGTAATTGCGGCAGATTTCTGCCTCAGCCACGACGTCACGCTGCTCGCGTGTTTGCTGTTGTTTTGATTGAGAGACGTCTGGCAGCAGAAATGACACGCTGTGTTAAAGTGGCCTGTTGAGACATTCACACAGCGTACGAGTCGGTTTATCTCAGCGTTTTACCTGGAGTTGTTTTCTTTCTGTCGCTGCTGTAGTTTTAGTCTCAAACTCTGCTTCCTACACGTTCTGGATGCAGATATGACGGCATGTTTTCGTCAGCGTCTGTCTGAGAAACACAGTGTTTAAACTCCACCGCTCCGTCTGCAACAGGAGCTTTAATATCTGAAACTGACACACGGTTCAGAAATGTGACAAGTCACCAAATCATTTCATGCACACAGGAAATCACATCGTGTTTTGACCCTTTATGAGCTGAAACCATTAAGTTACTCTTGAGTTAAGGACCGAAGCTTCTCCACGTTGTTAACTATCAGCTGTCTGCAGTTTGTGATCCATTTTAAAGACATAACTGGGGAATGGTTTGCAATATGTAAAGCATATATAAGTACACAGTTTAATGGGATAGAGCCGCTGTTCTCCTCTCTAATGTGCTTCTTAAAGATCTGTAACATGGAGCATTATATTGTGGACGTGCAGCCGGCTGCACTGAAGGAACAAATACAGATGGTGCGTCGTCTTTATAGTCCCTGTTTTACACCAGCGCAGCGCTCAGCACATTACAGACGAGAACAAGTGATTTTTAAGGATCTTAAGTGAAGCAAAATGCTCTTTAAACCATTTACTCGAGTCCAACTGTGGTAAAGTGAAAGCTTTAAGTCATGTTGGTGCGGCTCTGCCTCACCTGTCCTCCTGTGTGACTGTTCAAACAGCTTGAAATGAATAGAGGATTATTATTAAGGGTTATTTACTAAATAGGCAGATAACTCAAGAGATAAATCCTGGTAACAACCTTCCATCATCCCATCTGATCAGGTCTAGGCTGCTGCTCTCATTCTATCACTAACTGTTCCTGCTGAATGTTCACTCTCTGAATACATCATTTGGTGTATGAGAACAAAGCAATCATGTTTTATATTCATAGAAAATAAAACTATTATCTTCCACCAGCCAAACAAATAAAATGTCTCCTCTTCATTTAGCCAGAGGGGAAAATGTGGGGAAACATTCAGCGACAAATCCAGAGGGAGAATGTTTCCAGCTGAACACCTCCAGGTCTGTTTATGTGGGAGATGAAACGCTTGTATAACACTGGCGTGATGCTCACTTTCCCCGAGAAGAGACGAGTCCTGGATAGCTGCATTCAGCCGCCGAATATTCTCAAGTCACGCTGACGGAGGATATTCGGCTGAAAGCGTCACGCCGGCCGGACGCTGCGGTTCAGACGTCCTCAAAGCCTCTGAAGCCGATCCGGCCCGCTTCGTTCGCACGCTGATTTCAAAGCTTTGCTCCGGCATTAATTTTTAAAGTTAACTCTGACCACGGGCCAACAAACATTAATGCGTTCTGCACCACGGACGTCAGGTACCTGCTCGCGTGTGAATATGATAGCAGAGAAGTGGCTGCAGCTGCTGTTTGCTGAGCAGAATCAGAGTGTTTGTATGATTTGGCAGCATCGTGAGGATTGTGTGCGCTCAGCAATCAGTCCTTTGATTAACAGTATGTACATGTGAGTGCTGTGCATCCTGTTCTGTAACCGCCGCTTGTTATGCATGATGGCCGACTATGTAAATGGCGTGAGGTGTGTTCGTTAGACAGGTGTGACCTTTTCCCGCAGATCGTTAGTTACCTTGACCTTTTGTCAATAAGGGCGTAAAGATTCCCGGTCCAAGTGAACCTGAACTTTGCGGCGGTCTACTCCATCACCGCTCCGACGCTGACGCCTCCTTTTCTCACCGCTGACCTTTTTGGGCGGCGAGCGAACAGTTGTCGACGCAGGGATTGAGATAATGTATGCCGGCAGATGTCTGACAGCCGTACAACCTGAGCTGCTCTCTTGATTAGAGTGTTTTTCCTCCGTGTTGCACAGACGAGTTTTATTTCCGGAGTCTCTGGTGTGTGACAACATGATTAGATTATGTAAGTTTGCAGAATATGTTCACAAAAGGAATGCATTAAAGCTCAGCGACGACATCCTCTGACAGATAGATCAGATGGTACTTGTTCACTCGCTGGTGACACAGAACTAACTGATTTATTGTTTGACGTTGGCTAAAATGATTTTAATCTTGTTTCTTGGAGAGAGTAAAGTTGTGCTGCTGCCTTTAACATGAACAGTGATGGAAAGAACCAAAGTGCCTTCTACTAAAGCTTTGACGAGAACAATTCATGAGTATAGTAGTTCAGTAAAGAGCGTTTCCATGTGGACGGACTCTGAATTGTGTCTGAGATTCACACTAATAAATCTTTAGTTTCACCTTCGGATGGTTGAACACCAAGAAAGATTTCATGTAAGACGCTGACTTTATTTCGGTATCAGTCTGCTGCTGTTCTATGAGCTCTCAGTCTGTCAGACACAAACATCCTCTGAGAGGTTCATCCTCAGTGTCAAGTGTCATCTCATGTTCGCTTTCAACACTTCAATGTTGACGTTTTAAAGTTCTTGTATTTATTGTTTTAATTAAATCTGTTCACTGTTCCATTTTCAGTCACAACACTAACTCTGTGTTTCTCTTCTTCTTCTCTCGGTCTCTTCCTGGTGTCCTCCTCGCTCTACCTGTGAATCAGGTGAGTACAATGAATCCTCCATCTTGTCTGTGTACCTCCGTCACGTCGTGAGCTCCTTCCCGTCTGTCAGTTTTGCTCCTCACCTACACGTGTGCTGCCTGTGATCTGCAGGATGTTTCTGGTGGTTTCATGCCTGCGTGCTGAGTCGGGCTGCAGCCGTCGTGCTGAGAGGTTGTTCAGGTTCAAGGAAAACTTCCTCAAACAATCTCGAGCAGCACGTTCAGTATCTGGACTTGAAACCAGTGAAGTGACAGCAATTAGACGAGACCTGGTTCCCCCCTCACTTCAATGTGTCTCAGAGCAGAGCGCACGTTTAGGCGTCCAGGTGGAGTTCTGCAGTCGTAGGATGTTGGTCTCTACATCACTGTATGTCTCTCCTGAGCTCCAACAAACAGTTGATGTTGATCCATCTTTCCTGAAAGCTTCTTCTCCACCACACATCTTTGTTTCCAGACATTGTTAGACATAATTTCCTGCGACACAGTCCAGGTGCTGCCACACAAAGTCTTTAAATATAAAGCACATAGTTCATGTCATGTTCTGAGGGCGGGCGTCGGGCTGTGACCTTGGCAGGTGATTGGACAAACCATCTGTCCGTCACCGTCTGTACATCCAAACATACGTTGAGTAATACGTTCAGTGAAGTGAAGTCTGACAGAGCTGATGCTACCGCAGCTAAGCTAACCTGTGCAGGAGCGGCCATGTTGTTTCAAAACGCTGGTCGTCATCAGTCAACGCCGCCGTCATCAGATCCACATATACAACTCAACACTTAGTCGTATCCCAGCCTCCAGAAACCTCACTATGAATATGCACAACAATAAAAACACATCGAGCCTCGTAAATCTAGAGAGCAGACGATGTAACGTCACCTGAATACTGTCAGACCAACAACACAGACGTGAATGAATATGTAAGCAGGGATTGAATAATGACCTGAATCATATTGGTGGCAGTTAGATTCACTCTGAGCCTTTATCACTGGTGACGTGGAGATGTTGAATTGTCGTGCATCATCTGTTCCTTTTAATTATGTCTGAAGTGTAACAGCGTCACAGAGCGTCTGAGCACCGCGGGGATCGTCCACAGGCCGTCGTTGACACTGACAGTAACTTCTGCCATCTGAAGACGGGGAGCAGAGCGCGAGGTCGTCTGACAATCCGAGTTAAACATCCTGAGAAATGTATACCAGCTGTCTCTCTTCCCTTTGTGTGACGCATCTCCCTGGAAGTGTGGAGCCTCAGGTCCCCTCAGCAGGAGGAGGGCTGAAGGAAAGAGGTCAGAGAGATTGACTGAATCAAGATTAAGCTGCCATAGCAGCACTCGGGCTTAAATGTGCAGATGAGAGCACAAAGCCCAGAAGTAATTTTACAGATTGCTAGATGTAGCCGCTGTGTAGTGGGGACGGTAATCAAAACTCCCCCACCGCCGACACGGGAGCAGCGCCGATGGTAACGGCTTCTCAGGCTCACTTTCACCTGGTGAAGTCTTTTATTCGTGTCGCTGACGGGATTCAGAACTTTTCTCCGTCCGTGTCGTGGATGTAAAAGCTTTGCAGGACCTTGTGCAGCTGCACTCCAAATATATGTGTATTCAAAACCTCACCGGCGTCTCATTTTCACTGCATCGCTTCAGACAAGAGTGAGATTGTAAATGTGCTCCAGTGTTCAACCATGGCCATCTGTGACCTGCACATCTACTGAGCCCAGTGAAAAACAGACCGACCCGGTGTCACACAAAGATAGAAACCCTTGAAATGATTCATCGATGGAGCAAAACAACATCTTTGTTCCTGCAGAATGTGGGTCATTTCAGACCGACTCATCCAGAATTCAGAAGTGCTTCATGTCATGGATTTCCCTGATTCTTGATCCAACAGCTGAACTCCTTAAATCCTTTCCAATCATGTCACAGATTGTTTGCATGTGTTTTCTCATCACATCTTTCTCTGGATTGTGTTGAAATGTTTCCTGAACATCCCAGAAACCCAGCGACGGTTTAATATCTATTAATTAATATCTACCAAGTTACCAAGTCCTGCAGAACAGTTTTATTCATATCACATTGACTCTTTGATCCGTGTTGACCGGGACGTTTTCTGTTCTTCTTCTACAGCTTGTACTGATTTGGTTTATTTTCATTTGTGACAGTCGTAGCCGAGTTGGACTGGAACGACCCGTGTGACCCGGTACTGCAGAATCAGACCAGAACATATGTTTCCGTTGACCTTCCACGCAGACATGAACTAGCTTTTGGTCTCTAAATGATCTTCAGCTGAAACTTTTTGTATGAGTTTCAAGACAAATGAAAACAATGACTTTTGTATCATTTATAGGATGTTAACAAAGGTTCTAATTAATCAGACGCCATCTCTGACTTTACTGAAGTTAACCTGCAGCATTTGTAATATCAATGATTTACAATCTTCTGGGGAAATTCTTAATCCTGTTGGGGACATTTTTTCTCTATAATTAACTTGAAAAGGTTGTCCGGGAAGAAGATCAGCACAACTTTGGTAAATCATCTTCCCCAGTGGCTCGTCTCAGCGGCGCACAGATCTGTCGTCACTGATGATTTTGGAACAAAGCAGCGGCGGGGAATCATTCAGTCGACATCTCACGCTGTTCTCCGGTTGTCAGTGTTCCCCGTCTTTAACTCCTCCAACAGTCTCTATTCATCAAAGAGTCGCCGGTGTTTCAGGAGAGCTCCCGCAGCGCCGAGCGGCTCTCCTCCTCCCAGTGAGCTCGTTAGCATCACGAGACCATCAGGTGGACAGAAATTTAGTTGTTTCAGCTCAATTAAAAGCTCACCATCTTTTCTCATACCCCCCACTCGGCTTCAGGCGCAGGAAATTGTCAGATTTTAACTGTGAGAAGGAAATTACAGCTTCATTATGATGACTGCGGGTCTGGTGTTGAGGTCCTGTACGTCTCCTCGTCCATCTCCTTCCTCTCTGATGTTTCTGTCGAGCAGCACTCGTTTCTTTTCCTGCAGTTGCTCTTCTTCCTGCCAGAAAACATAAAATGTTGAATCTTTTCCTTTTCTTCCACCAAAGATTTTTCCTGGGAAACCTGCCCAGCCCCGTGTCTGAAGATGAATACAAGTTGGCAATCTGTGTTGTTTTTTTCCGTTACAGAGACATTTTTATATCTGGTTTTACTGCTTTTGTATGAATATGCCAGGTTTAATTAAGAAGAACCTTTGTAACGCAGACGTGTTTGACAGGTAGAGGAGGAACAGCGTCATGTGTCCTGCTGCTTTACCTTCTCCACCGTGTGAATAATGAAACGCTGGGTTGGAAATGTTCTGCATCAGACGGCTGAAAGCTTGAATTGTTTTCTTCTGTGATTTTTGTTCTTTATTGCTCCTCGCTCACCTAATGTATGATGATGACAGGATCATGTCTGCAGGTCACCTGGGGCTCCTGGTTGTGACATTTCCAAATGCAAATGGTGGCTGAGCAAAGCATTTACAAAAATATAAGATTTGCTTTTAATTAGCTTTTAATGTGGATTGTGTTTTGCTGCTGATGAATACAGAAGCCAGGGAAGTGATGACGCTGGAGCGCGTTATTAATGTTTTCTCAGGTTTGCTGAGCATGCAGACTTCTTTCATTCGGTTCACTGGATTATCCATGTTGTACTGCAGCACAGTGCAAATACTGTTTTGTTGTTAATGGCTCAGTTCTTAAGGGGCTTCCCAATTAAAATCCCCCTCTGGCTGATACAGCGAGGAACAGATGCAGGAGCTGGCCTCTCTGTTGATTTACATACAGAGAGTAAAACACTGTGTAGGTACAAGAGGAAGGAGAGAGAGAGGATGTGTTTGTGTTGTTCCACTAATAAACTGGGTGGGAGCAGGGGCCTGATTGGACGACAGATGGAGGTTGAAGAGGTGGAGGTGAATGTGTCTGTGAAGCTGTGATTGGCTGAATCAGGTGGGAGTTAAAAGGAGGCGTCAGGTGTAATCAGCTGCTCGTTGGGACTGAAGAAAGAGTCACAATAAGCAGGCGGTGAGTGAAGGCGGTGTGACATTATTGTGATTTTGTCCCGATGGAAACAGGATAACTGCAGCGTGGTCAGAGCGAGGACGAGGCCGCAGGAAGACGTTTGTTTACCTTGATGATACGTTAGAGTTCATCCAGCCGCTCATAGAAACACAAAGAAGCACAAAGTGTTCGCAGCCGCTGGACCAAAAATAAATTAGTTTGGAAGCTGAAAAGTTGATTCTCAGCTGGAAAATATCCGGTTCTCCCCGAGCAGACGGGCGAAGCGCAGTGGGCGTGTCGTGCTGTTGTAGACGTAGACGTGACCGCCTGCGATGAGTCCGACACAAACAAGATGGACTGGAAAATGTTTGTCTGTCTTCACTCATGAAATAGTTCTTATTGAAAGGAAGCAGACACACATCAGTTCAGTCGTGCAGAGAAATGTTTTGCTAGTAAAGCGTTAAAATAACTAGTAATGGAGCACATAATGAGCAGAAGTCTTTAAAATCGTATCATGAGTGTTTTATTTGAACACCAAACCTTTGGCCTGATCCATATTCATGAGCGTTAACGGTGGTCGTCCACTGTGTGAGTCACTTTGATTAATCGTCCTTAAGAAGAAGCGTGCTGTCACTTTTAAAGCTTGGTTTCTGTGACCCGTAGCAGAGGCTTTGTTTTCCTAATGAGATATTTGATGGTCATTTTGTGGTTTGGTTTTTGTTCTGCGTTGTTGAATCGCCTCAGACGTTCACAGCAGAATGCAGAATGGAGGTCATGATGTGAAAACAGGAGTATAATTGGCTGTGTGTGTGTGTGAGTGATGGTGATGGCTCTCAAATGTTCTCTCCACCACAAATAACCAATAAAGAAGCTTTGAGACGGCTAAAATACATCGTTATATAACTTTCATTGAGAGCGATTGGAATTTGTTCTGCGTTGAGTGAAAAATAAGAATCGGCTTCACCTCCTGATGAGACGGCATGTTTCATTTCACTCATAATGAACGTGCTGACGGCTCTGTGGACCGCGCAGCTTGTTTCACTTTACTTACTTTAAAATTCATATATTTTCAGTTTTCTCTCGGATTCTACCGAAAAAGAAGCCAAATGAAAACGGCAGTGAATGTTTTGTGAGCCGTGTGAGCAGCAGAGCGAACTGAGGCGCTGACAGACGGCGACAGAGCTTTTAAAGACTTTCATTAGGTTTTAATTTAAGTGTCATAATTTGATCTCCAATTAAATCAGAAATAAATAGTTTGAGTTTCTCATCAAGGTCTGATATTTAAACTACAGAGATCAGCATCATTATGAATCGCTCCCTCTGGTCGTCACGGCGTCTGATCTGTTCGTCTGTGTTCACCTCAGCGGCAGTCGGAGCTGCGTCAGTCTCACCTGCCCTGCAGAGCTGCAGAACCTTTGTGGGGTCACGCCGGTCGGACCCGTGCAGCTCCGTGAATACAATATTCTCTTTAAACACGGCAGAGAGCCGAGCCTCAAACAACCTGCAGAACTCCATGTTGTAGATAAGTCTGTGTCGGAGCGTCTGTGGAATAGATCCACATTACTGAAAGATAAGATTTAGCTTTTTGTTATTTAAAGGAGGTCAGTGTGCTCTTTCCCTCGGCTCGGTCCAGACGTTAAGCTCATTTCACCAGCGTTTTAGTTTGGTAGCCTCTAAACTCTGTTCTCTGTTCTCAGTAATGCTGTTTCCAGAAACATCAAGCAGGGAAAAACCTCTGATTGACCCGCTGTAATCTACCTGTCCACCTGCAAACAGCAGAAACACAAAGTCAGGGACCAGCTGGAGAACAGGCTGGATGGAAAGCTAAAGTTATCAGGTGAAGAGAAGCAGAGCTGCAGGTGGATGCTGGAGCGTCTCTGTCAGCACTTCAGGAGGACGAGGACACCGACTGCGTCTCTGCTGTCCCTGAACGATCGGTCAGATCTGAGCCGCCTCGTCCTCCTCGGGGCCGTCAGGGAGATGGAAACAAGATCCACAGACACATTTTGCATCAGTTATTTTGCCAAATAAGAGCTGTGAGAGCGGATCAGCAGGTCGCTGCTTATTTGGGTCATGTATTGTGTGAATATTCAGACCGACAGAAGCAGGTTCTCCTTAATCGAACTGAAGTTTTCTGTCCTTGAAGCATCTTTGTCCACAGACTGCTCTGAGCTCTGCAGCCGTGTTTGAGTCCAGGGCTGCTTCTCTTCACCAGAGCAGCCTCGTGGACACATCCAGTGTTAACTTCAGGTGATTAGACTCAACGTGCTCCCTGTTCTGCTGCAGCTCGTAGACATTAGCTACGTTACACTCGTGGGGTCGACTTTGTCTGGACTGACCTGAGGTGCAGAACGTGAACCCAGATGAGTTTTCTCTGTGCAGCCGTGATCTGCAGTGACATTTGTGACGAACGCGACCTCCAGCCTCACATCTCTGCAGGATATTTCTGCCTCAGCTGAGAACCAGAATCACACTTTCCGTCTCTGACTTGTAAAAATAACACGCAGTGTTTCTGAATCACTTTCTGACAACGTGTGGGCAGAAGGAAACTCTAAAAACCTCGATTAACAACCAGTGTGTCACAATCTGCTCATGAGCTAAAGTTATACACTCGTTTTATTTTTGAATTCAAACCTTTCTGCTGCAGCATGTTATAATCTGAGACAGGCTCTTTAAATATCAGACGCTATACTGGGACTTTGAGCTTTGCCATGATGGCGTGTTTGTTGTTCCATCTCATATATGACCTGATATGAGACATATGATGATGTTGCCATGGTGATAGGCAGGCTAGCTGTTGATGATGAAGATGCTGCACAGTCGGACTCCTGATGGTCCGAGTGTGAATGAGAGTGTGAAACACAGATGAAGAAACAAAGCTGAAAGCAGAGCGGCTGCTGGACTTAACATTCATCAAGTGAACACAGACTTGACTCCAGATGAATGCTAATGTTGCTGCGAGTCTGTTTGCTCACATTTTATCCAGAACAGCTTGATTAAACATTAATATGTTGGCGGCTGTGAGTCTGTCAGATGGTCTTTGATGGTGAAGAAGCCGACTGAAATAATAACAAGTAAAAAGTCTAAAATTTAGCAGAATGCCATTTTGTTGAGGAGTTCCAGAGGCTCGCTGGCCTCCGAGTCTTTACTTTAGCGCTCGTTATCTGTGCACACGTTGAGTCCATGAAGCTCGTCCTGCTCGACTCCTTCGACACATCGGATTCTTTGTTCCTGATGAAATATAAAGTGAATCATTTCTTTCTCCCACTTTAGTTTAATGAGTGGTGTGGTTGTTCAGTGTCAGTCAGTCCATCACTGATAAATTACTACCTGAGTTGACAGGAACGCTTGTGCAGCCCGTCATGGTCCTGCAGGGACGAATCATACTGACTGATTATTTGTTGAATGAAACTAAAGGAGATGAAGCGTCTTGTGGTTGACGAGTGGCAGCTGTGATGCAGCAGCGTTGTGTGGGTCACCTCTGCTACTGTGGACAGAAGAGGCTGAACTAAGTTTTCCTTCACAGGGTGTCTGGACTCTGACAGCACTCGGTTGATTTGGTCCAGACATCTGATCAGGATGACTCCTGCGTGACTCCTTTAGAGGTTTTCCAGGAAAATCCAACTGGAGTGGACCCAGAAAACACTGGAGAGATAAGATGTCTGGTGAACACCTCAGGATCTCCCAGGAGGAGGTGGAAAATGTTGCTCAGCCTGTTGAGACGATGAGACGTGGAGGAAACCGGATGGATGGATTTCAGTTAAATCTCAACAACCCCTCGACTTCTCCTTCAACGTCCCCGTCGAGTCAACATTTCACATTTCCAGCCCACATCAATCCACAGATCTGTCTGTCTATCTCGTATCTGTGTATTACACACTGATCTCAAACACTCCTCCTCAAAGCAAAGCGTTAGTCAGGGAAGTGTTGAAGCGTTCAGTTTGTGTACAGCAGAGCAGGTGTTAAGAGAAACAGATAATGAGCTTTCTTGAACTCTTCTCAGGTTGTGTTGTGACGCTCTGTGATGGAAAACAGCAGAGCAGATTTATTTCGATGAAAATGTCACCGAGGCAAATACAAAAAGAAGCAAATTGAAAGACTGGAAAAATGGAAGTGCAGCCGAGTGGAAAAAAGTCATTAAAAATGTGAAAACAAATGACATCAAAAATCAAAGTGACACTTTGTCCCATGTGGTCCATGTTTGCTGTTTGTCAGCTCACGGTGAGGAGCAGCGCCGCCAGCGTCTCGACGTACTCCATGTTTCTGTTTCTGTGTCCCTCCTCCTCCACGCAGCTCCCAGCTGCATGTTAATGCTATCATTATTTTAGTCTTTCTTTAGCTCACACTTCTCTGACCTTCAGTGCGTTCACCGACTCATTTTTCTCCATGAAGAGGAAATTGGCCACGTAACAGCGAAGCTCCTAGTTTGGCACTTCTTCTCCTCTGAGCTTCAGCAGCGGAGCCGCCGCCAAAGTCCAAACGAATTTAAGAGGAAATCTGAGAGAATTCCTGTGTTGTGGCAGCGACGTGAGCGTTGAGCTGCATTATACATGCTAACAGGAGCAGCTGCAGCGAGGCCGAGGGACGCTGCGACTGCTTCAATCCACTTCAGTCTTTAAAATGATTAACAGAGCTACACGCTAACCTCATTCCATCTGCTTAGCTGCTGGTTCAGACCATTCTCAACTTTCTGCATCTGAAGGAAGCAAACGGGTTATTCTGCGCCGCGAGTGATGTCACCAATCAGAAGCTCTCTCCAACACCTCCTCATATCACGTCACATCACACTCACGTGGCACGTTTATGACCTGCTGGTGGCGTTAAAGACGAGAAGGAAGTGAAACCGCTGGAAGACGCCTCAGGACAAAACCCAGATGTGTTAGTAGCAACAGAACCTGTCAACAGATGATATTCTGCTCACCAAGTGGTTCATGTGCCTGAACAGAACCAGAACATGATGAGCATGGTGGTTTTATTCTAGCGTCTGGAGGATGTGATGTTGGCGTGTTGGTGCTGTACCGTCATCACTTCATAATTACTGTTGATCCAGGACCGTCTGAGAAACATCAGGGTCCACATGTTGAATGTTTGAACTTCTTCTGAGTTTCTCTCTGAGTTGGGTCGGTTTGTTGGATTTTCTGAATCAAGATGTTGGTGTGAAATATCTATCTTGTTAACGAAGAGTTTGAAAATGTCAATGACAGTTGCGAGGACATAAAACCAATGATCTGTTGCTCTTTACAGGTCCAGGTGTGATAGTCCAACACCACGATCTGCTGTTGAGGTTCACAGTGACATTCAGTTGACCCGACTGTCCCTGTCGAGCTGTAATACCTGCTGCTGTGCTATAACCCAGAGGCCGGCAGATGAGACGACCCATGAGGCAAATTTATAGAAAAAAGCATAAAATAAAAAGGAATCCAGGCCATCAACCTGCAGAACATCAAAAAAGGTTCTGACCTTTAAAAGGAACCAGCCTGTTTTCCATTTTCCAACCTTTCTGTAGCTCTTCATCCTGAAACATGAACAGTCGCTTTGCTTCTGACCTTGTTTACTTTAATCCCTGTCCAATGGCCTGCCGGAGAAAATCCTTCAAGGACGGCCGACAGTATTTCTGTCTGAAAATTGGTCTGAAATTAAATGTTTTCCACCATTCAGTCACTGATGTACAAGCCGACTGATAACTGAAAGAAAGAGCTGAACATAATGAAGGTTTTTAACCTCTACCCTCTTTTGTTCATCAATATAATGGCTCTTATAATTCTTCTTTCAAGGCCTGTACAGATAATTTAGAATTTAGACGTCAAGCATCCCTTCCTGCCTTTTACATCGGTACAACCCTCTGGTCTGGTAGAAACAGGGCCGTACTTGGAGGAAGTTTTCGCCCCTCGTCGTCGAGAATAAAAGGATTGTAACGTTCTCCTTCGACGCGAGAAGCTGCCGAAGTCGTCTGTATCTGTGCAGCGTGGTGACTCATCCCCAGTGATGTGAGCCTTCGCTGGGCCTCATCCTGCATGTGAAGACAGATCCAAATCCAGTCATTACACCAAACGGGTTTGAAAAGTCGTGTGTAGCTCTCGAGTCGTCACCAGTACTGATCCCCTGTAGCGATCCCTCGTGGAGGTTGAAACGGGCTGAATGACTCCTAATGAGGCTTAATATCCTGGAGGTGTCACAGGAACAAAAAGCCGGTTATCAAATGTAGAAGAAAGTCTATATTTTCAAAAGCCTCGGAGACAAATGACCACAGCACATCGTCCCTGAGTGTCACGAGATCTTTAAACTTGAATTGTTGGTTCACAGTCATTAGAATTCACTGCTGAGAGAACATCAGTGATGTGATGTATGGTCCCTGGAATGAAAGCCAGCGTCCACCGTGGACACCTGATCCTCGTTGTTTGATTGGATTGCTGAGGTCATTGTTTGGTGTGTTAGAATTCAGGTGATGTTCTCAAACGTGATTTGCCTGAAATACAATGAGAACAGACGAGATTGACTCCGTCCAAAGAGCTACAGGACCATTTATCACTTTGCGATGAGGAGAGGTGGACCTGTGCACCTCCACCTCCAGCAGCCGATGCCGAGCAGCTGCTGTGGACAGAATGACAATCCTGTTGGTCGCACAGCTTTCTGTGAGGCGGCGCTCTGTCCCAAACTTCTTCCAGAATATTGGACCTCTTGTGTGTTATTGTTGAGATCCAAAGTGTCGCTGTGATCCCAAGTTTCCTTCGTTTACATCTTTGACTTCCTGTCCGACATGTTTAAAGGCCGTTTTCGCAGAAATAAAACGGCACAAACAGAAATGTGTATTTCTATTTCTAGAAACATCTGGTGGGTCACATGAAACCTTATGACAGGCCGACTTTGCACAGCTCTGTTTTAAAGTACAGGTAATAAAACCAACCAGTGGCTGATTTAGACTTTTATAAATCATGTTACATAAACACTGAGATGATAATCCAAAGTTATGAAAAAAGGTAGTGGTGTGCTGGAGGACTTTATACTGTCGAACTGCTCTTGAGGGAAAGTCAGGGTGGAGCAGGAACAAAAGGACTTGACTTGGGTTGAAAAGCCTTTACAGAACAATTAAACAAAGACCCGTTTGGACCTTGGAGGTCTTCATCAGGTCACAAAAGTTAGTTTCTTCCTCGCCGAGAGAGAAAAACTGTATTTTCCACACTTTTTAAAGGAATGTTTGGGATGTGATTGCTGCTGAAACAGAGTTTGGACCTCTGTGGCCATGCTGCTGCATCTCCGTGAGAACATTTGTGTTTGAAGGAGATCAGCGAAGGTCTCCACGGTGGCTCAGACAGCAGGAGGTCCTCCACCATCCGGCTGGGTTGGCTCGTTCTTTCAACATCTTTTTAACTGTGCAGTCTTAACAGGGCTTCGCTTCTTTACTCACAGTCCAAATCACAACGCTGCAGGCTCACATTCTGTTCTGTCGCCGCCTTTGTGCTGATTTATTCTCATTTTAGACAAAATAACAGAGGAAAGACTGTAACGACACGCAGTTTTACATGTTTACTGAAGAAAACCGAAGCTCAGTCTCGACCTCTTCCTTCTCTCACAGGTGATCATCGTCTGATTAATCATTAACTAACTAATATATGATTCAAAAACACAAGTATGTGCAAATGTTAAATATGTCTAGGAATTATCTTTTACCCTAAAATATTGATGATATTTTTCTGATTGGACTGTATCTAGATCCCAAACACTAACCAAGTGGTTTCTGTTCCTAAACCAAACCAAACCATCAGCAAAGTGTTGTGACGAGAGAAAGATGGAAAATTCACCGAAGCAAACGTCTCGTCAGTAGCTGGACTGGTTTCAGTTTCACCTCTCGTCAGACGGGTTTTAACTTGCCTGTGGTTTTGCAGAAACGTACTTGGCACACATTTATTGCGGCGATCAGGTTGTAGATGAATAACTCGATGTAAACATGTTGTCATATGACAGTTCTTCAACGACATGAAAACTGCTTAGGTTCAGGCACAAAACATTGCTTGGTTAGGTTTAGAAAAAGATGACGATCTGTGTGAAAAGAATAAGCTGCAGTATTAATGTAAAGAACACATCGTGTACTCGAGTCTTTCGTTGTCAACACACCAACACCATCCTCCTCGTGTTTCACTCTCCGGATTTCCACCGTCTTTGTTCCTTCAGCCGCTCAAGGTCACACCGAACAATAAACCTAAATCTCGTACGAATGTGCTTCCACAGTCGACCTACTCAGCTGTTTTTCTGTTGAGGACTGGCTGACGGATACAGAAAGCATTTCTATACAACATGAACATTTTCTCCATATCTGTAAAATGCCAGAGAAAAGTGAAAAACACCATCACAGATTCCTTGAGCTCAAGGTGAAACTTTTGAATAGCTTCTTTTCTCTGACCATCACTCCAAAGACAAAACAGAGAAAGGAAACAAATGATCACATCTGAAAAGCAAACGTTTGTCATCTTTGTTAAATTTATCAATTATAAAAACTGTCGTATAGTAATCTGTCGAAACAAAGAGGAAAGGAGAGAGAGAAAGTAGGTTTTCTATCACACTGTGATGGTATCTGCTGCAGCAGCACAGTCATCATACACACCATCAAACTGCTGTTGTTTTATATTCAACCACAGATCAAAACTATATATCATCACCTCCCTGTACACTACATCTGCATATGCTCAACTTCCCTCATCAAT
>OMLP01004031.1:5875-29824 GCA_900302685.1 Spondyliosoma cantharus | reverse complement strand
GAAAGGCGAAGCTCTCGATTTGCCGGTCAATCTACGTTCCTACCCTCACCTATGGTCATGAGCTTTGGGTTGTGACCAAAAGAATAAGATCCCGGATACAAGCGGCCGAAATGAGTTTCCTCCGCAGGGTGGCGGGGCGCACCCTTAGAGATAGGGTGAGGAGCTCCGTCACCCGGGAGGAGCTCGGAGTAGAGCCGCTGCTCCTCCACATCGAGAGGAGCCAGCTGAGGTGGCTCGGGCATCTGTATCGGATGCCCCCTGGACGCCTCCCTCGGGAGGTGTTTCAGGCATGCCCCACCGGGAGGAGCAGACCCCGAGGAAGACCCAGGACACGCTGGAGTGACTATGTCACCCGGCTGGCCTGGGAACGCCTTGGGATCCTCCCGGAGGAGCTGGAGGAGGTGTCCGGGGAGAGGGAAGGCTGGGCGTCCCTGCTCAGACAGCTGCCCCCGCGACCCGACCCCGGATTAAGCGGAAGATAATGGATGGATGGATGGATGAATTTGTATGTGTTATTTTTGTTTCATGTGATCTGTTTAATTTTTCTTAAGTGTTCCAGTTTACGTAAAAGTGTGTGACATGATGTGTGAAATGTAAGCTCGAAGATTTCAGTCCTGGTTGATTTGGAGACACCTGTAGTTACTGGTGTAACAGCAAATGTGGTTTAATACCAGGTCACAGGATTGTAGGCAACAGCAAAAAAATATATCAATGTTTTAATAAAGTAGTCAGGCAGTAATTGGCCTTTTTTCATCATGCTGAGAGCAACCGTGATCTGATTTTATGACATGAGTGTGCAAGCAGCAGGGCACAGTGAATGAAGTTGAAGGTGCGCAGCCTGTCGCCCGCAGCTTTTCATCTAACAGCTCACTGTACTTCTTGTTGCATTACTCCTTGTAATATTTCAAACTGAACTCGTATTAACAAATGCCAAAAATGATTTTGAAAAGGCATTTTTGATTAAGCAATATTAACTATTTACTTCTCAATTCATCCTCCACACTCCACTTTATAAAATAGTTTGTTTTGTTTTCTGTGATGTAGCATAAAGGGACTCAAACTCAGTTGTGTTTTGCAACCCCTGTGTTGTTAAAACAAATAACCTTAACATCATTGTGCATTAAGTCAAATTTACATACAAAATATTTTGTTTGCAAATATGTTTGCAATATAAAACGTTTTGTAATTATCTATAAGCTGATATTGTGTCCATGCCCATATATTCTGCAACTGGACATCTAAGCATGCTGTTATTTGTTATCTAATGCTGTTATCTTTCTGTCTGACCTTTTGTCTGTGTGTTTGTGTGTGCCGGACACTTCAGAGTACTGAACCAGGCGGGCACTTCATCTGCACAGTTTACCTGGAGGAGAAGAAAGACACAGCAGAGCAGCATGTGAAGGTGAGCCAGACTTCACCAAATGACAATTTTTTTTTTTTTTTAGCACCCTGTTACTCTTCTGTGTTGTGTACAGTAAGAGTCATCCTTTGAAAAACTCCTCTCTTCCTTTCTCAGATCCCTGGTTCTATGACAGCAGCAGAGCTGATCTGTGAGGTTCTGGACCGGCGTAACATAATGGTTAGAGACAAAGAGTACTGGAGTTGCTGGGAGATCAGCGACAAGGAGGAAATGGGTGAGATTAATTAAAAGACAGTCTTTCTACTATCTTCCACATCTACCTTTGTTTTTCTCAGAGCACAGAGCTATATTTATAACTCTTTTTGTTCGGAAAGCAACAAGGGTTCACATGTAAAATTCACATGAAACATGACAAGGCCCACAGCGAAACAAAAACAATGACACAATGCTTGTGAAACGCTCTCCACTCCAACTGCAGTCTGACCTACTCAAAGTGACACAAACTCCAGAAGAAAAAGGATCGTTTTCAGCAATGTGACTGAGTGTCGTGGTTTGTTTTGAGCCTAGTATGCTGGCCATCTGGTTCCCTCCTGGGAATCCCGTAGGAGATACACTACTATAATAAATGTAATTAATCACTGGCGATTAATAACACACTCGTAAATGGAGCACCACCTCCGTTGTTTTATCTATTCGAATAATCCGGCAGAAATTAATCAAATCCGACTGACAAGTTTAGCTTTGAACAGTTCTAATCAATTCAAAAGGAATTAGAACTTCCTCAAAACATAAAATCACACTTGAATATACGGTAGAACTGATCACTTATACATATTTCTTCTAGTTCTAGCTCAATACTTGTTAACAAAAACATGACCTGAGAAAAAGGAGTGCATCTCTTGTGAGGGGGAAAATAACAGATGGTGTTACCCGTTGTAAATTAGAAAAGGGGAGAATCCCCTGTGAAGATCCATCTGTTTTATTGCAAGGCAAACATCGTCCTTAATTAATATTAGACACAGGCTTTCTGTGAAATCCAGAGACGAAAAACGTGTGTTACCACAGTCCCATAGATGGCTTATCAAATGCCAGTGACATTCAACTTATTTGGCAGATTGCCTATCACTGCCCAGAAAACCAACCTGCTGATTACAGCAGGATGATACTGAGGAAAGGAAATAAATTAGAAAGAGGATGAGTGACAGGGAGAGCTGGAGGGGATTCTGTGAGTCACATGTTTACTATAGACGTCACTTTAAGTTTATGATAACAAAAGCTATTTTCAAGTTCGGTATGTAGGTGGAAAGCGTCAACTGTTTGCAGGAAGTTCAGTGACATCAATCAAAAAAACAGATCTGCATTTCATTGTTCGCTAAAATAGAAGCAGAAAAACAGCAAAAACAAAACATTGTCATTGCATCAGGAGCTGTCTGACTGAATGACTGACTGAAAAGAAAGTCAAAATTCTTGATTCCAGCTTCTTTAATTGATGGCACAGTAATCGACAATGAAAATAATCATTCATTGCAGACCAACTTCCCTCAATAACTATAAAAGTCTTCATGATCATTTAAACAAATGATTAGAGGCTAATTCAGTGTGTGTTTCACTGTGCCTCCCTCAGAACGTCCGCTGCACTATCAGGAGCGAGTCCTCCCCATCCTTCACTCCTTTGGCACTGACTCTCATCTGCTCATCAAGAAACACGTGGCGATGGATGCCATGATTGTCTACCTGGGTGAGCACACAATCCAAATCGCCAACAAAATGATTCTCTCATTCTCTCAGTACATAAGCTTGTTAATTTCTCATTTTGTCCTCCAGCCAGTAAAGTGGATGCATCCAAACACGGGATGATGAAATTCAGAGAGGAGCGAAGCATTTTAGGATTGGGACTCTCCTCTGGAAGTTTCCACGACCGATATTTCATCCTCAATTCCAACTCTCTCAGAATGTACAAGGAAGTCAGAGTAAGATGATTTACTATGTAAATTTGTTTACTTTTTCTATCATCACACTCTCTCACAGGCTCATTCACTGTGTTTCTCTCTTTCTGTCAGAGTAACCGTCCAGAACGTGATTGGCCAGTGAAAAACCTAAAGGTCTACCTGGGTATTAAGAAGAAGCTCCGTCCACCCACATGGTGAGTCACCAAGCCATCTTCCTCACAACTACTGAGTGCCAGAGCAAGAAGTAGCTGTTCTCAATGGCGAGAGCTGTGATTCTGTACCAGGAGGATTCAACACATTTTTTTACATCTTTTCCCCTGCATTGTTTAAAATGCGCTCATCTTTATGTCGGTGAATATTAAGAATATTAACTTCTACTGAGAAAAGTCTGATTACCTTATGATGCACACCACTTCTATAGCTTTACTATGCAGAGTCTTCTAGACACAAGTATTAATACACGACTAAGCAAAATGCAACGCTTTTATTCTTAATTCAAATCCAAAGTACCTCTTAAGCCTTCAGCTGTGTGAGCAGATTTTTACGACTGTACCTTATGAAACCGCCAGTGATGGTGACAGTGACGGTGATGAGCAAATAGGCTTTAATCAAACACGGTTTGATTAATGCAAATAAATGCCAGAAAGACTCCAAAGTACATTTGTCAAGACGTCAGGACATTTTAATGTAATTTTAATGGACATTTTCATTAGAGTTCATTAAAATGCCCCTGAGCTTAGGTCAGAATTAATCTTTTTAAAACTGTACACAGGTTAGGAGCCAATTCTGTAACCCCACATGCTCTTCAGCATAAAAATTTAAAGGACCAATAATGAACAGTTAAACTTAAAATAACTAATTTTCCAATTTTTTGATACATTTAATCATCTGCCTTATCTTAAAGAGCTCATGGGGGCTTATATACAGAGTGACCACTAGGGGGCAGACTGAGCCCAAGAACCGTAAGCTGCTGCTGGGACGTTTAATCATGCTGCTGATTAACTAATTTCATGTTTCTGTCTGTTTGCAGTTGGGGGCTGACAGTGGTGTATGAGAGTAAGAAACAAGAGAAGCCAGAGAGACAGCAGTGGTGAGTAGCTGGCCAGTGCTCCGTGTATAGCATGTAGACCTTTTATATATAGCCCAGAGCTCTCATAGCTCAGACCCGGCCTGCTCACGTTCTCAGCTTCACACATGCTTTATTCTGTCCGTATTACAACCCAACCCAAGGTCGATTTGGTGCGGGGGTCTGGACTCTCTCTAGACTTAAAAAACTGTCCCCTGAGAGACATCTTGTGGTACAGCGCAGAACATATAGACACATTAAAAACATGCTGACAGAAACAACAATAGCCTGAGATCATCTGTAGCAGCCACCATGAGTGTCATCACAGTCCAACAACTCCCCATGATGTGTTTCAGTTATGTACTCATTGAGCGCTGCAGGGATGTTTACAAAACAGTCTCTTAATTCCTCTGTTGATTATAAATGACCTGTAACAGCAAATGAGACCATCAGCGAAAAGACTTATATATTTAGTATTTTTATATGGTTATTATTAATGCCTGTGCTCTGGTCCGATCACAAATATCACATATAAAATCACATATGAATACACTGACCCATTGTAATCCATCCTGCAGTCTCTCTGTCACTGGCTTCCAAAACATATGCGCTGCCGGCATGCACTAGCAAATATCTTTACAAAAGCAGGCGCTGGTGTCGTTTCCTCATTCCTGAAAAGATTGGAGTTGGGATAGTTTGCTAGTAAAATCCAACTGTAAAGATGTACTAGTGAGAAGATAAGTGTTTGCATTTTGTATGATTATGTTAAATGTCAACGATTACCTCTACAGTCTCATTTAGTCACACTTATTAGCGGCCGCAAACATGTAAAATCTTTAAAATTCCCCGGTGGGGTATTTACAGATGTATTTTATGTTGTGGAACAAAAGGTGAAAATCTCTTAAGCTTGTTAACCCACAGACCTTATTACAGACATTTACGCTCATTTACTTCTGGGTTTAAGGACTCATTCCTATAGCATAGTCTGTTTCATTATTATTATTTCATAAATTCATTTATTTATGATGAGAAGAACTAACCAATATTATTGTTTTCTTTTTTAATTCCAATCCTACTCCTACAGTTAAAGCATCATACTAGCATACAACCAGAGCTATTGTTTTTCATTTCTCTGCAGTAGCATGCAGCCTTCAGTACAAACGTATTCAGACATTCTGGCATGCCCGCTGTTGATGCTGAGTGATTATTCTCTTAGTGGCACTATGTATTTTTGACATGCATGTAAACATGACCACTATTGGAAAAAGCCAGCGGTATCTGTGTAGGCGGAGAAAACGGGTCAGTTCCCTGCGTGACAGTTTGGTGAAGGAGGCATACAAAAGGTCGGCTCCACCCAGGAGGGAAACACACATGAGTACACCTGTAGCCATGCCTCTATTCTAATCCGGGTTTGTTCACATATCCATCCCTGTGTGTGTGCGTGCATCAGTAGAATACGTTGTGTACATCCACGTGCATGCTCCGTGTGTGTCCGTGTTTTCATGTTGCAGTGGGCTCCACACTGTCAACAGCAGTAGACATCAGCGCTGTTGTAACAGGAGTGCTGTTCTCGTCACGCTGTGGGCAGTATCATCGCTTGGCTATGCTTCATCGCCATGTCGCTTACAGCAACAAAAACACACCTGAGAGGAAGAAACAGAGTGAAGGAGGGAATGTGTAAGAAAGATAAAGAAGAAATGTGGGGGGAAAAGTGTCACACTAAAGGGGAGAAACTTGCCTGTATTGCAGGTAAAAGAAAACTTAATGAGTGGAAAAGTGTATAGAGATGAGGAAGAAGTTTAGAAGATTATCACAATCCCTCCCTTAAAGTTACTTAGTTTTACCCTGTTTTTGCTTCTATCCACCTTAAACTCTCCAACACTTAATTTAAGTGTTAATTCACAATAATCTCCCTTTTATGTTGCGTTCTTTTATCAGCCTATTCTTCCAGTCACCTACTTGAGGTCCAAGGGATGTTGATAAATTCTCAGTATATTATGTAAATTGTATTCCACGTCTTAACGGAAAGCCACGATGATTAACGAGCAGCATTTATTCCTCTGCAGCTGATAATGTTCTAGATTAGCAGCGCAGCTAATTGCACAGAGTAGATGTATTGTAAAACATTACTGCACTGTATGTATGCATGCTACAACAGAGTGACTGTCCTTTGAATCCCAACAAGCTCTAATGAGGACCGCTGGCCCTAATGATGCAAACTAGGGAGAGGGGGGGAGCTGTGTGTGTGTTTGTGTGTGTGAGGTGTTTTAGCATGTGAACCAAGTCTCTTGACTGCTGCTAAATTTATGTCAGCACATAAATGTAGTATACCGCATGCTGTTTAATTCTTAAGTCTGCATCAATGTTTGTTGTGTCTCAGTGGAGGGCACTTGAATAATTGTTGTAGTCTAAATCTGTTCTCATAACAATAATAATTGTATAAATAAAGCGTATTTATTCTGCACCACAGCATGGATGATGACTCAGAGGGCTATGTGACGGCAACATAGTGGCATAAAATATGCACGTACACACACACACACACACACACACACACACACACACACACACATTACAGAGACGCAATTACACTTTTCACGGACACAGACGCACACAAGTGCCGAAAGCTGAATGTCCCAATCAGTGTTTCTCTTTGCCGGGAGTTTAAATTAGGAATCACACTCAGTGTTTACGCCTGTGGCGCTACCACCGGGCGCCATAAGAGAGGATGTGTCAATTTCAGTTAATATCTTTGAATAACTCTGTCTTTCTTCTGGTTCTCATTCCAATTTCCCCGTAGTCTCACAAAGTCTCGCTGCCTCTTAGATTTCTTTTCTTCCAAGACCACAAACACACACAAACACCACCTCCTGATTTTTATCAAACTGTCTCACTCACTTCATCATCCTCTGTTTATTTACAGGTACCTCTGCTGTGACACCCAGTCAGAAATGAGGGAGTGGTATGCTACTTTTCTCAGTATCCAGGTGAGATCTCACACACATGAACAGACACACACAAACAATAACATGAAGGCCAGTTGGATCAACTACCCACAAGTGGCCATAACAACTCTGGACACTCCCACACAGAGTTTAAAAGCCTGCAACTCCCTCCAGTTAGGCCTTGGATAAGATGGGAAATGCTTCAAGAAACTGAAACACACCCAGTTGCCTACGATACAGCACAATTAGCACAATAAACGGCCACTTATTTAGCTTTGTTAGCTAGCCTCTGCTTCTGTGTGGTGATACGGATAAAGTTCAGTTTAGAGAAAATACCTCCAACTAGGGCTGTCACAATATTATATTTTCACTGTACGATTATTGTGGCCAAACAAAATTCACAATAATGATATTGTCACAATACCTAAAGAAATTAAGCTCAAAATTCTGCAATCAAATTTAGCTTTAATTTTGTTTTCTGTCTGTTTTGTCTCTTGTTTAGCAAATAAATTACCCTAAAAATATTAGTGCAGGGAGCTGGAGAGAAAGTGTAACTGTAAAAAAAAAAAAAAGAAAAGTGTACAGAAAAGGATGATACACTCAGCAAGAGACATTGCTGTTGAGTGTTTTTTTCCCTTCTTTGAACACCAAAAGCTGAGCGCCATGTAGTTCCTTTATGTTGGAGAGAAAGCCAACATCTCTACGGCAGATATCTCCAATGGATAATTGGCACCAAAGGAGGGAAAATACTGGCAAAAAACTAGCACAGTAACATGCTTTAAAATCGTTTTCCTTAACCTGTTGATTGTATTTTAATATTGTAAAATCTCGTTTTGCCCCCTCCCCTCTCCTCACTAAAGTACGACGGCAACTTGTGGCCTCAGGACGGACTCCAGCAGACGCGGGTGAGCCGTGTGCTGCCAGACGCGCGTCACGGTAACGTGTCACTGATCCCGCTGCGTGGCAGTGAGAATGAGATGCGGAACAGCGTTGCGGCTTTCAGCCAAGACCCGCTTGCTGTGAGTTAACCCAGCCAATCACTGGGACTAATCTTGAACAAGCCAGGAAGCTCAATCTAAGAGCTGCTGGCTAGTCAGAGACATTCATGCTGCACAGGTGGAGAGGAGAATGTATTTGTACTGAATGTGTAATATGTATTTGGCATTTTAAAGGACAGAGCTCCTTTGAGAATTCTACGTATTTAAACTTTTTTTAAGATATATGACAACTGCATATTACTTGTCTTTTATCTTTATTATATACTACCAACAAAAGACAGGACCTGGGAATTGCACCTGTGCAGAATCAATATTCTCTGCTCCATGATTCTTTTTGATTTATTTCATCATGTGAGATCTGGGTTCTTAAACTATGTGTTTTGACCAAATATATTACAAGCCTCTTCCTTGTGAAACACGAGTGTGTGCTTTCATGACACTGAACTCCAAGAGAAGAGACTAAATTACTAATTTGTGTCTAGGTCTCAAAGATATTTAAGAATCCAGATGATGTGAAGCGGAGTAGACAGCAGCATTTTCATTTTGTAGGAGGTTCGGACCGAGAAACTGAATTTCAACAAGAGTTATTCTGGCCAGGCTCTGCCTAAGCTTCAAAACGCCAAAGGAACAACAGAAACAAAACTCTAGCACATTTGAAGTAAACTCGTGCCTGCAGGGAAACTGTGGTTAACACTGTGTTTCACAGCACTGCTGCCATGTCAGCTCACAGAGTTGTGTAGACTGTTGTGTACAAGAGTTGGACAAACATCACCGTTGGTTTGTTCAAGCACTTTAAGCCAGACCTCTTCAACAACATCAAAATCACCCTCTCCATCTGCTCTCTTGTTTTCATAGACGATTTGATTGTAGCCATCCAGGATAACTCACTCTATACTCGATCTTGGGGCTAAATGTCCACAATCTGATGATGCGGTTGTCTCCTCCTGCTGTTTCTAGCCATCACATGCCTCTCATGAGTCTGCTGCCGGCTGCAGCAACACATAAAGAATTCGACTCAGTCTTTGGCAATAACACAATTCCAGGGTTGCTGTGTTGTTGCCTTCCAGATATTTTCTATTGATCTCCACCAGTTCAGTGTATTAACTGGATAACATTTTTGTTGGGTGTGTGAGAGGAAGTGTGATTGCTTTGGTGATGGGGCCGCAGCAGAAGCCAGCATTTTTTGCAGGATGTTTGTGGGTGTACGTGAGAGATTCACTGCATGTTGATATGCCCAATTTTCAACGTGAAAGTGAAAGAGCAAGTGTGGCAAACTGTGTGCTGTTTATGAGACTCAAGGTGAATCCAATGATGTTTGGTGTGATTTTTTAATCTTAATATCACCACATCCCTCTTTCTCTTTTCTGTCACAGGTCTTCACACCTCTCTTGTTGTTTACATATAGCCTACTATTAGCACCTGCCTGTCTCTTCATCCTTCTTTCACCCTACATTTCCCTCCTGTCTGCAGTCCATCACTGTCCTCACCTCCCTCTTTTTCTCCACCTCCCGGTATCTTCCATCAGTCTGTCTCCCTCCCTGTCATAATAACCCTTGTGTTGTTTATCTTTCAGCTTTTTAGAGATGTTCGATAATGGTTGCTGCAAGACAGGTAAGGCCATTTCACACACAAAATAAATACATAATGATTCCTACCACTCAAAGCTTTTCACTTCAAAAATGTTTTTTCTTCTTTTTTTTTAAAACTACTCCCTTCAGAGAAGAGCACAAACTGGCTCTAACCAGAATAACAAGAGAAGTGAGGGGCCCCGGTCGACTAGAATGCCAAAGGGCTGCAAGGCTATAATTGCTGCAAATGTCGTTGACATGAGTAAAGATTGAAGGACAAAGTTTAAGTAAAATTAATTATTTCATAACGTGTCAGTGTTTTTTTGGAAACTCATTTTAAGGTACAGTGTGTAATATGTAGTGGCATCTAGCGGAGCAGACTTGGCAGAAATATGGTATGTTTTAATTACTGTATAATCACCAGAAAATAAGAGTCGTGTTTTCATTACCTTAGAATGAGCTGTTTATATCTAAATAGGGAGTAGGTCCCCATCCACAGAGGTCACCATGTTGCACCGCCATGTTTCTACAGTAGCCCAGAACGGACAAACCTGGCAGTAGTGAGGGCCAAAGACATTCAGTTATGACTTAATGTGACAGATAAACTGAGGAAAAATCTGCGAATCACACAGTATTTTTCAGCGTGCCCCATAACTTCTTTGTATAATCCTTATGATTTTTTCTTTTTTTGTTATAATCTATAGTTTTATAGGCTAAATAACTGAATACCTCTTCAGCTCATTACTTAGTTGAAATACCCAAGGCTGTTGTGGACAGAAAGGGAGGGTTGTCAGAATCCTTTGAGTGGTAGTATTCATAAGAAGTGTTTAGAATTTGCAGTTTACCATCTAGATCTGACCAAACAAGTGATTTAAAGACGTCAACTTGGACTTTTAATTTGGATTTTAGTTTCTGACATTTTACAGACAAAATAATGTATACATTACATGCAGCGCCGACAGTATGTAAGAGGTTTGTCTTAAAGTTTTTATAACAGAAGTTTGAGTAGAAGACAAGGCATTTTCTTTGAGTTTAAGCTGATGTGTTTATCTGTCAGGATGTGTATCTGGGTTTATCTGCTCTCTTGACCGCTGCTTATTGAGTCCACATCTTGTCAGCAGCCTCCTATCTGGTTGCCATGGCTCCGAGACGTTGGTAGTCTGGATGCAAATTTTAAGCTTGACCTCTCAGGGGGCTTGAAAATGCAGTGAAACTTATTTTAGGTTGAAGGATAAAAGTTTACACCAAACAGACAAATTCAAACAAATGAATAATGGTAACATTTATACATAAAATGTAATGGTCTGACAACCCTCTTTGGTTTCCTGTTCTTTAAAGGGTGGACGGTCGACCTCAGAACGTTCCAGTGACATCATCATTCTGTAACTGTGAGGACCAGAGTGGACCTCATACTCTACGTGGATTTTGGTCTTACACTGCCATCTGCTCCTTCTGAAAATGGCTGTCACGGAAACTAACGGGGATCCGAATAAACGATATAAAGGATGACAGGATCACATGTAGAATCAAGCCGCCGCTGGTTCCTCAGCACAAATGAAATACACTTGACTTGATGTACATAAGAAGCAGCTGGGAGCTGCTGTGGCATTAGAAATTGAAGTGACACTTCGATGAACCACAATCACCCTGAAGATTTCCTGACTGGCTTCCAGCTTGATGAGTGACAAGTCTGAACCCAGCTGCGTGGCATCGTGGGACAGAGGCATAAGTGACAGAAAAACTGTAATTTTTTGTTTCAAGGAGGACGGAGTCGGGTTATTCTAGGCACTAGCATTGAGTGCTTAGCAATTTTTTAAATAGAAGATTATTGACTTTGTTTTTAGCTCTCTTTCTGTTCAAATGCTTAAAGGATTGTTAGGATCATCCTGCAGTTCAAAATTCTCTTGCAAGCAAAGCTGATGTCATAGGAGACCGTGACCTGATTTTGTCCAGAGTGTGCTCCGCAGGGACCAAGAGCCCAACTGAAAGAGAGGCTGAAAAAGGACAGGTGATGGATCCGTGTCCATTACTCTGCAGGACATTTGCCAGCAACATGCAAAACCTTGGTTAGAGTTGCATATGTGTGCTTGTGTCGACAGTATGTTTGAATACGTGTAGGTGCACTTGTGAGTGGATATGTTTTACATACCTGTATGTTGATATTGTGTCTTTTGGGCTGTGAAGGAAGGAGACGCATGTGCTGAAAAAACTTCTCTTCAGGTTGACAGAAGAAAATTCTGGGGCTAAATGTCTATTGCCAGATGTTTTTGTGATGAAATATGAGAAGTACTTGATTTATTATTGCCCCTGATTCTGAATTAAATAAGTAGGTCAAACCATATTGAAATATTTAAAACAATTTATTACCCCGGCCTTATTAGTAGTCTTGTCCGTCTTCTTCCTGTCCTCACACAGTCCTCAGCACTGCCTCTTCTCTGTAGGTCCATATCTCGCCTGTGATGCTCAGAGGTAATATACTGTATAGTACATTGACTGTTTTATGATTAACCAGCAGTATTTATGAAGTTTTAGATTTTGAATTAGTCATATTGGAATAAACATGTCTATTTTTTGTCAATATTATCATATTGTTGTAGTTTGTTCGTGAAAGCAGGGCACAGAAGCTCTTACCTGTCAGCACGAGAAACAAATTAAAGTGCATTATAATCATCCATCATTCTTTCTACTTGGGTCCAAGCTTGTATATATATTTAGTGAAAAGGAGAGCCTTGAAACAATCTGTATTAACTGTATTAACCTGCCAACAGTTGCCTTAACGGCTGCCTCGAGCTCTTCACTGCTTTGTAGGTTTTCTCTGTTGTTAAGAGTTTTTTATTTATTTGGACAGCAGAGGACGCTGGCTGCTGTGCCTCTGCAGGTGAGACATCATGACGCTCAGCTACATGTTAGTTTGTGTTAAAATTGTGTTTATGCAGTTTGTTTGTATGAGCGTGTGTATTATTAGCTGCCCTCCAGCTCAGACCTCAGTAGCAGTCGAGGGAGAAGGCTCTGTAGCTCTGTGATTACACTGCCTGTAGAAAGTGTTTCATTCCCCTCATGTACTTTTTTCCCCTTTTTGTTTTCAACATTGAATCACCTTTGATGTACTGTAAGTATTTTTAGATACTGGTCCTCAGAAAAAGTGAAAGCAGATATTTACAAAATTAATTAAAATGAGGTAAAGTCAAATTAGTTAAGCTCTGTCAGCTCTCCTCCTGGCAAACATGTCGAAGTCATGAGTTCTATCAAAAGCCATAAAGCAGCAGTTGAAGCACCAGATTTATTCGTTGTTCCTCCAATCATGCATAGTCCACAGGCCTCCTCTCCTGGAGGCCTTCTTAGAAGTGCCCTTTTTACACAGTCAGATGTTCTGGGCAGATTTCCAAATGTAGCATTTTTGTCTTTCCCATTTTCTTACTGCACTTTTAGGAGACTTTAATTCTCTGGAAAAAGTTTTCTTGCATCTTTTCCTCAAAGATTCTTTAAGAATGATCTTTTGTCTTTATCGTTTCATAGAAAACCGTAGAGCTCACCACGATTAATGGATTAGATGTCAACCATTACATTTAATCTCTAACTGTTTTGATAATAAATTCATTTTTTTGCGGAAAAGAAAGTCAAAATTCTCTGATTCCATACATTTGAAAATGTTCTGGTTTCTTTAAGCTTTTATGACTGTAACTGAATGTCTTTGGGTTGTGGACAAAACCAGACTTTTGAGGATGTCATGTTGGGCTTTGGGAAACACTTTTTACAGACCCAACAACAAATCGATTGATCGAGAAAAACAACTAACAGATTAATTGACATTGACGTTAATTGGTAGTTGCAGACCTAGAAAACTGAAGCTTATTTAAAGCTACTACAAGGAATGTTGATATTTAGTTGATTTTGGAGGCCCCTGTGGACAAAAGTGGTCGTGGTAGCATCATAACCGCAACATGTAATATCCAAAAAGCTAAATAGTTTTCTTCTTGCTGATGGTCATCATAATCAGGATTAAATTGAGACAGTTTCATAATCAGTTTAAACTCCTTGTAGTCACTTTAACCAAGTTGCTTTTTACACCTGTCATTCTCACAAATGAAAACGCTCGGGCAGCCGTGATGGGTAAAAGCAATTATTTTCTTTTATATGTGTAACGGATTTGGATCCATTTGATTTCATTTATAGAGATCTTTTTTTTTTCGTAAGTCTCTATCAAAACGTCCTGAGTACATGACAGTGATTCAGTGTTGTAAAACAAAGTCCAATGGTGAATACTTCTTATAAGTAGTGTATCTTCTCTCTCTTTGGCTCTCCTTGTTCGGTTACTCTGCATTTTACTGCATCTCTGAAACTTTAATAAACACATTCAGCTAGTTGTGTGTGCATGCTGTGTCTTTATGAACATGCATACTGTATAATTACTGTGCAAATTCACATCGTTACTTTTTTTTTTTTAAAGGTTGATACCCTCCAGCTCTGCTTTGCCCTCATGGTAATGCACTTTTCCTTCAGTGCTTTTATGAAATTAATGTTTAAACACACACACATTGAGTCAAACTCTATTCCCCCCCTGCAGGAAAATGGTGAAAAAGACAAGCTGGACAACAATTATATACACACAACATAATGTGTGTGCATATACAGCAAACACAAATATATAGGGAAGGACACTTTTGCGAGGCCTGTGGGTTTCATGACAATGCCGTGCTACGGCCATGAATTGGGAGCCTATAGATGTGCTTCGAGGAAAAATGTCAGGAGTGTGTGGCTAGGGTGCAGTGATCATAGGGAGAGCCCTGGGGAGGTTTCCTCTATGTGTGCGTGTGTGTGTGTGAGTCACGGTTATCCACCAGCTCTCCGTTCATTCTTCTAAGCAGAGCTGACACATCAGGGTCACTCTGTACCTCGAGACACACACCGGAGAGCCCCGTGAGGGACTCACACACAGGAGGCCTCCACTATACCGTTCACACACACATGCACAGGAGGCCCACCGGGGGAAGCACAAACACACATACAGAAAGATGCTTAAACACACACACACACACACACACACACACACACCAAAATGGCCATTACTACATAGGTCATAGCAGCAGCTGCATAAAGCTGAACGAATGTAAGACAGAGATAAAGTCACAACTGAAGAGTTGAGCTTCAGGTGCAGACCTACGGGGTGGCAGGACATGCCAAATGCCAAAAATAAAATGTAGATTTTCACTGAGCAGTCTGTGACATCCCCTGAAATATACAAACAATGGGAGGGACAATAGCAGTGGACAATCTGGACATCCACCTGTGTGAGCCAGTTCCCTTCATTTCCACTCAGAGCACACAGCCACACGAGCAGCGTCAGGGAGTAAATTGACTTTTGCTTCATGCTGCGCTGCACCAGCAGACGTGGACGCTTCTTTAATGCCAAGTTCAGCATGAACCAGGACTGCAGTGAGAAGCAGGTGTGGGTCTGGGGGTAAAATGGCGGGCTGCTGTCACTGTGTTCCAAGATCAGTGGTGGCATGTACTGAGTACTTTTATTTGAGTACTGTACTTAAGTACAAATTTTTGGTAGTTGTAATAGATGCACTTACTAGTCATTTGATACAACAATTCCTGTCAACTTTGTCCAGTTTATCCAGATTTGATGATTTGGAATTTGAGTTGCTCTGATAAACTGTGTCGAGCAAATTGTCCTACTTGTTAAGCTGAATAAACTACTGGTCACACTTTATTTTAACAGGGGTCACCAACCTTTTTGAAACTGAGAGCTACTTCATGGGTACTGAGTCATACGAAGGGCTACCAGTTTGATACACTCTTCTGAAATAACATATTTGCTCAGTTTGCCTTTAGTTATATATGATTATTAATGATTAATGATACTCATCTATGTGAAGACATTGATCACGTTAATGATTTCTCACAATAATTATCAACAATGACTTAACAAGGTGGGAAACAGATAATATCAATATTCAATTTTCATTTTTAGAACAGGCCTGAGGGCTACTCATGTGGTCCTTGGGGGCTACCTGGTGCCCGTGGGCACCGTGTTGGTGACCCCTGCTTTATAAGAACCATCGTAAATAGTAAATGTAAAGTCATCCACTTTTAAATATCAATGAAACGCTTTAAAAAAAAAAATGTATTAAGCAATTTTGCTGGGATCTGGTCACCACAAACAGCCTGAAAAGGGAGTTATCACTCTGCTGGTTATTATGATCACCTTCACCTACAGTATTTCATCAACACAGTCACGTGCATCAAATTGAACACATGTATGTTATTTTCCTGTAATTCCTCTGTTAAGTATTTTCTTGTGTCCTTCATTGCACCAGCTCCATTCACCTGCAGCGTTCAGCTGCATGAGGCATCAGTCCAGATTTGGATAATTACTTTGCACCCTGCCAGGACCTTCTGCCACCCCCCTGTGAAACCTTCAGATCCACCACTGATGACCGTTACTCCAGTTTTGCAGAATTGGACCCGTTTGTTCAGTTCATATTCATTACAAGTTTTTCTCCTGTTCGGTCTCAGATGAAAACAATCATTTCAGCCTTAAAAAATCTTCTGCTTTGCTGTCAAGGAAACCAGCCAAGCAAGCATGGATCACATCAAAGGTGTTGATCCTTGCAGCATTTGGACTATAAAAAGCATTACTGTTAGAGGCCACGCTGTATTTTTTCTTTAATGCTATGCTTCAGATCTGCAGGGTGCACTCGCGGTATCGAGCTGCATCATCAAGAGGTTCACATGATCACAAAGCTGCAGCAGAGTGTCTTTTCTCTATGTCGCTTAGGTTCAGTAACACACGGTGATCCAAAGCTGCTGTCAGGAAGATTGAAGAGGTGTGATGAGACGTGTTCATCAGACATCAACCTTCGGAAAAGCTTTTTGTTCATTGTCAGTAACTGGAGTAACTTGAGTAACTTGTCAGTTCGTGAAGATAATGAGACGTGAGTGATCAAAAAGTCAGAGCGACTCTGTCATTGACTCACAGTCTAACTTTGGTGCAGAAAAAACAGTTCAGTCAAGAATCTCCTCTACAGGCATTTATATAGCAAACATAGGATAACACAGCAGGGTGGCTGTCTGTTCAAAACATGTTCAAGTCTTATCCATGCTTATTATTCTTTGCCTATTATTGCCTGAACTGTGGCTTACATTAACAGGATTGAGGCAAACATCATTTTCACGTCATTTAAAGGGTTTTTGAGATTTTAAACCACACAACCTTTTATTTTATTGAGTGTATTTGTTTAATCTCTAGTCATAATATCTTATTTTACTTAATAACTGCACAAGCACCTTATAGGAAACATTTAAGTGATTTGATTTAAGACATGACATCTTATTTCAAGAAATCCTAATAAGCATAAATAAAAAACACTGTATTCATTCTCTTTTCACCTGTTTTTGAAGTACTAGTGTAAACAAACATCAAGAGCCACTTTCTCATCACCATCAGCAGAATGTCTTAACAAGATGGCGAGGAGAGGAAAACAGCAGCTGGAGAGATGAGAGGAGGAGGGAGTTCGTCCCAAGAGAGCAAGAAAACATTGATGCAGAATTATGTTTACACAAGACCCTTAATTAATGAATGCAGTAGATCATTCATCAGCTCTCTCAGGTCAGGAGCCAGACGCAGAATATTGATTTGAAGTTAACATGTTTACCTAGCAAACATACAGCAAGCCCTCAGTAAATCTAGACCGCGTGGACTCATATTTAATGTCAACAACAACAAATTGAAATAGCAGAGGACATATTGGTTTTAATGACACTGTGGCAAATCAGGGCACCGACAGATCATTTAAGCATTCACACTAAACCCACACATGAAAACTCAGACAGCTTAGTCAGATTCTCCTCCTACTGGCTGAAACAACAACAGGTGAGCTGTAAGAACAGTGGAAATATGGGCAAAATGTCAAGCATGAAAATACTAATATTGTGAAGCAGAGACTTCGGAGCCTTGGAGGCTTCCAACTACCCTCCCGGGATGCTACGACAGCGTCACAGCTTGAGTCGACTTAAAAAGAAATTGGCATTTTGGACATTTCACAGTAGAGATATAGACGGGAAACTAGGCAACAAAATGTCATCTTAAAACACTGTCTTAATTAACAATTTTAGATTTACATTTTTTGCTTAATTATAAACATCATGATTTGGTGCATGAGTCCAGACAAACGTAACCTGTTTCATTGTTTTATTTAAAACCAAACAAACCTTTAACAACCTTTTAACCTTTTAACAACATGACAAGAAGTCCTTGAAGTCCTCAGAGGAATGGAAATGTGAACATTTGACATCTCCACCTGCTGAGGAAGGTTGTGTGATAAGATCAAAGGCTCTGCATATCTGTAATCAGAAAAAACATCAAATAGTGATGATATGACAAGAAATCTCTGTCTGTCTGATGTTATTCACATATCTCAAGAACCGTTCCTTCCAATCTACTTCACACAGCAGTTTTGTTGCGGCGGCTGGAGGACTTTGTGCAACTTGGACTCGCGACACATTTAATATTAATACATTTTGGATAAACAGTGAACATCACTCATGCACAGCGTGGGCTCACACCTGATCCCTCTTACGGGATGTCATGTGGAAGCAGACGTAAACAAAATGGAGATTAGCGTGGTGCAACAACCTGCTGTAGTAACCTGTTGCAGTGAGCAAAAAAACAAAAGCAGGAGGTTAAGAGTCTCGACGAGTGAAGAGACGCAGTCATCACAGGTTTTCTATTTTTTCTGTCAACAGCGGTAATGCTAGCTAACGTTAGCCTCAAGGGCTTGAATGTTCACCGACACTTGGAAGCACCGTCAGCTGCTCCGGGACACTTCTCTCATTGGTTGTTGTGGTCCAGCTCAGAAAAGTACATATGTAATCATCCAAACTTTAAATCGTATTGATATTATCAGGTGACAGATTTGACAGTCTATATGACAGAATCTGATGTGGGTGTCTTGCAGGAAAATCTCAAAAAAGTACAGTAGCCCTGAGGTTCAAAACACTGCAACATTTCAAAAAACACAAGAGCCTTTCTCATGGCATGTGAAATGTCCTGTTTCCTGACATGTTATGTTCTGTGAAACGTGATTCTTGTAATGTTGATGTGTATTTCTATTTTTTACTTTTAACACAGAACCCCTGCATACAGTAAACACGCACACTGGCTGGTTTATCCTGTTCTCTGAAAGGTGAAGTGTGGAGTACAAACAGCTTCTCTGAAAGCTATGAAATCTGAAAGAAAAAGCACGCAGCCACAAGGCCTGTAGTCATATCTATTATAGCTGTGTTATTTCCTACTTCTGACAACAAAATAAATATATGCTGTTCTCCTCATCACACTCTATACTCCGAGCTGTTGCTACCAACTCCTGTGTGCAGTCGTTTGTACCCCTGCAGCCCATCCTGCAGGCTGTGGCCACAGATGATAAAGGGAGTTGGAGTGAACTTGTGTGATCCTGAGACGATTCGATGGTCTGCACGTGCCGCGTGGAGCATCTCGCAGCTGGATGCAGCCCATGTGAACAGTTTCCTTTCATACATTTCATTAACACCTCTTCTTCAGTCACCTCCAGCTGACTGGAAAACACACACACACACACACACACACACACACACACACACACGCAATCTTCTCTCCCGCTATGTCTTCATCACAAGACGCACACACACACACGCACACTTCCTGAGTCCTGCAGCACTTCTTCGGTTCTGTGAAAGCCGTCGTGCTTCGCTGCGTCTGATTGCCACCCTCCAGCCCCTCCCTTCAAGTTTATCACCAATTACTAGTCCTCGAAAAAAAAAATGGAGAAAAGGCCCCTCTCGCCTCGTCCCCATGGCAACCGCTCTCCTCTTTTCCTATTCTGCACAATCAATCACACAACGACTGTCTAGCTGTCCTGCCCCGGCCTGGCTAAAGAGGAGAGGTGCAGGAACCAAATATCAATATATTTGGGTCATTTTCACCCACAGCATGCTCCTCCATCTTTTCCTGTGCTTCTACTTGCATGCTCCTTTGTCACTTCTATAAAACAAAAACATATTTTAGACAGTGAAAAAACAATTACATTTAAAAAATCCTCACCATTTTTCTGACAAAATGTAGATATCTTTGTTTTTTACTTCTGATACATGAGTATTCAGTGATTTGACTGTTGCTTCTTGCAATAGGCTATTCAAAATTAAAAAAGAGTAAAATACATTGCTCTTAACTTAGGCTAGTTTCTTTCCAGTAGTCAAGTCACCGAAGTGAAATGTTGGCATTGTTGACATTTTTTCTACAAACATTTAAGTTGGACAGGTCTGCATAGGTCTCATGGCTGAGTTAGCTGTGGAGCAAGTGGCCTCAGGGTTTGTCCAGACCGGGACCCCACAGGAGACGGGGCCCGGCTCAACTGCAATTCACAGCCTGAAAGTGATTGAGGAAAATAGAAGTAAGAGTATTCCATTAATTTACATTTTGTGAGTTTATTTTGTCAATTTATTACACTAATAGCTGGCATATATGTAGATCTATCAATCAGACCATCACATTCCCACACACCCACACACACAAACGCAAATTTGTGGTTGTATAAGGAGTTATGTGTAGACTATTTCTCGGCCCTGAACAGTTTACCCCTTTTTCCAGTTGTTGTGCTAAGCTAAGCTGTCACACTGCTGGCTGTAGCTTCATTTTTTCCTACAAACATGAGCGTTGTATCAATACTCTTATCTAACTCGCCGCAAAAAAAGTGAATACATGTATTTCCCGAAATGTCAAGCTCCTTCAGGCGGTACTCAATTACAAGCTGATCCGGATGAGTGATGACAAGGGAGCATACAATATAAATGCCCCTCTGTCTTTTCCCCCCCCGTGCTCATCTCACATCTGTCTTCCCCTCTACAGTGCCTGTCCAGTTATTTTTTCCCACTCTTGTCCTGCTCCCTTCCACCTGTCGTTTTTCTCTGACTTTATCTTTCAGTCTGCCCATTTTATCACCACCAGCAGCGGTGACAGAGAAATACAGTAGGAGAACATTTTGTGTGTGACACCCTGCTTATCGCACAGATACAATCACCATGAAGGGACTCAGGAGGTGGTGGGGGGTGAACGAGGAAGAGAAGGAAGGGAGAGAGAGAGGTGAGGTGAGGTGTAAAAAGGGATAAAAGATGGCACAGGAGGGAGAGGAGGAGGAGAAGGAGGAGGAGGAGGAGGATTCAAAAATAAAACCTGTCGATGTGGAGGGATGAGGTGAGGAAAAGTTCAAAGGCCAAAAGGTTGATGAGGTGATGAATGTGAAGAGAGGGGATGAGGTGGAGGATTCTGAAAGAAAACCTCTACAATTAATCGAGCTTTTGTCATCTCATGTGATCTCTGCCCTTTATTTTTCAAAAAGATGTTGAACCCTAATGATCAGGAAACCCCCTCGAGGTGAAATCAATGGAGGAGGAGACGAGCAGAAAGGAAGATGAAGGGAGTGGTGAGAGGGATGAAGGGAGGAGCAAGGGTCTGTGAGACAAGTGCTAATAGTAGATTAGTCACTCTGAAGATGCTGTGGGCTAGTGTACCACTTGTCACTGTGTGTGTGTGTGCGTGTGTGCGTGTGTGTGTGTGTGTCTGTGTGACAGACTGAGGAATTTGCCCCAGTTTAATTAAACCTGATTGATTTGATGAACACACACACACACACACGCACGCACGCACGCACGCACACACACACACACACACACACACAGCACTCCACAGGGCAGATGATATCACTCTATTGTATTCTAAAGGCAGCTGTAGCAGCAGGCAAGTCATCTGCCAGCATGCACATTTCTCCCCTGACATAGTAGCACAAATAAAAGCTCTGTGTTTAAACATTTTGACAGTGACTCCACCTTTTGCTTGTGTGTTGTCTCCCTCTTATTTCTCCTCTCTCTCCGCTCCCTCAGCCACACAGATAATGACATATTGCTGTGTGAGCATGTGTGTATTTCACTGACGTGTTAGGGCCCTCTTGGTCCTTCCCGCTTAGCTACCGTCAATACAAGATCAATCTGTGTGGACAAACTGTTCTCAGGAAATTACAGCAACCATGTCAGGCTGTATTTTTTAAGAAATATTTATGGGGTGGGGGCTGACCTGAGTGACGAGAAAGGTGGTAGTAGGCAGGCATGAGGAACTGTGCCCAGGTTTAAGAAAAGGTATAGTATGTACAAAAGCATGATAACATGTGAACATTGTCAAAACTATTACTAGATATGGTTTACTTCTCAAAAAACACATACATTTTTCCATACTGTCCAGTTCTGCAGCATTGTATTCCCACTCTGTCTGAAAAGCTCTGTTTCTGCTCCTGTCTCTTTAAGGCTCCTCCTACTGAACACCCAGTCTGCTCTGATTGGTCAGCTCACACACGCCTGAGCAAGCAACCACTAACAACAACAGAGCAGCTGTGCTAAAATCAACTCTTAGATGCCGAACTAGCGGCTACGCAAACATTATGCAAATGTTTTCATGGTGTCAAAGTGTGATGTCACAAAGTCACAGAATTAAGGGTGGGGCTACTGACGAGCGATTCAGGAGCAGTGTTTCCTGTGTGAGAGAGGAGCATCTTGGAACCAAAAATATGCACAAAACAAAAACAAAAGCCCAAGTAAACAGTTAACTTTGTGTAACTTAACAAAAACAAAAACTGTCGCAACTAATCTCAAACCACGTGCCCACAGCTACAAACTGACATCCAAGCCTGTGGGCAACTGCTTCAACAGACCCCTCCAGGAGTCATTCTAGGCTGCAGCATCCCTGCAGGTAAATCCAATACCTCTCCTGACACAGGTAAGTGATAATCATTAATTTAACCTCCAAGTAGAAACACTTTCACGTTGCATAACATACATTACCAATAAACAACAACAAAACTTAACATTACTGCTCTGTGTTTTACTTTAACCAGAAATGTTGAGGGGAAGTGTAAAAAACGTAAAGTAAGTCATTGTATATCTGCAAGTTACAGATCAATGATGGAACAATGTCCACAAAACATGTGGAAATGTTAACCCTGGTCAAAAGTTATAAATTGCATTAAAATTCAAATGCAGGTGAAAGAGGTTTTGAGAAAATTTATGTTCAGTTGCATCAATTACACATACCATCGCTAGTCTGTGAAAAACCATGTAATTCCAAAATGTAAAATCCTCAGTTTACGAAGTTGATGGATTTTCACAACTCATAAAGGAACACCCATTCTGCCATTCGTCTATAAGTATAAAAATATGAATGGACAGTGTCTAAATGCTTTTTAGGGACACAGTTGAATCGAAGTTTATCACATACTGAAAGGCATTTTACGAGCTGCACATTGTCACATGTCACATTCAGACTTTTTGCTTACAGTATCTCATCAGCTTTTTGGTGGGGGAGGAGTTCATATGGCTAAAACAGTCAAGAGATGACTCAAGAAATAATAATAAGTGCATCCCATAATAACCATTGTGTGTATTGTTTTTACAGGAAAGCATAAAGATAGCTTGAGGTGGCTTTTGGGTGTTATGGAATAGATACATGAATAAATTGATAAATAAATTGATTAATATGTCATGAAATGCACCCCAAAAAATATTCAAAGGGTTGGCATGGGTCACGTCAAGTCAAAACAGATTTCAGTTCAGAGAAAACTGAACACATAACCGAGGTCAGTATTTACAAATCCGTGCGCCTCAAAGCTCACCAGTGATAACAGTGGTTGAGGCACAGTGATGCAAAATAAGAAATAAAGATGGACAGAGCCCAGTCAAGTGAGGCCTTCATGCATCGTATGTCTGCAGTTGGGATCAGCCCTCTGAGCACAAAGCAGCATGGGTGCTGTTCAGGGAACGAGAGGGAAAATAGAGAGACTCTGCAGATGATGTAGCCACAGGGCCTTCTCCTGTGTGTGTGTGTGTGTGCGTGTGTGTGTGTGTGTGTGTGTGTGTGTGTGTGTGTGTGTGTAGTCAGTGTGACTTCTCGAAAATCTCCTCCCTGCTCTAAATAGCCCAGCAGTGCTGTACTGTACATTAACTGACAAAATTGTCAGTTAATGTTCCTCGTCCTTGTT
>OMLP01004029.1:10004-34315 GCA_900302685.1 Spondyliosoma cantharus | reverse complement strand
TGGTGCCAAAGCGCACCGGTTCTACCGCAGTCCAGTGACTCAGAGGCGGAGATCAGAGTGAACCTTGTTCCGCCGAACTCTCCAGCGGTGAGTGGGAATCACTGCTGACTCACGGGTCAGTGTTAGGGGGCATTTTTGACTAAATTATGGATATTAATTCATAACCCCCTACAGGAAACTGCTTACATTTTATGTTACCAACAAAACTGTTTGAATTCTGACAGATGGGGAAACGTTCAGGTACACATCTAGTGAGTGCGCTCAGCTGCAGGGCCGGGTGAAGCTGCCTGAGGGCCCCAGGGCAGAAAAAATAACCTGCTGGGCCCCTTTTACCCCCCTCCTGAAGTTAAAACTAAAATTATAACCCAGGTTCAACCCAGTCACCAGTGTAGGCTTCTACAAACTGTCTTTATGAAACTTTACATTTCATTTGTTTCTTTTAGGGATCAGCTGAAATGTTGTTTTTTTTTTGTAATCAAGGAGACCAATAACTGATTTCTGGAACCGATATACATTTACCAAGTACCGTAATCACATATGGTGTTGAGGTATTGTAATCGATTATTTCCGTTTCTGTTTATTTGATAACTTTAGTTGCTACTTACGTTGCAGATTCAGATTATTCAGTGTTGACGAGCTACTTGTGATGTGTAACCAATCAGATGGTGTTGTGGGGGCATCCTAAGTTTGACCACAGAGCCAAAATTAAATTTGGCTCTGTTCTTAAATTGTTGAAATTACTTGAACCCGGCAATCTGAAACTGATCAGAAAAATGCTGAATCTTGGCACTGATAATCCACCAGGTCAAGAAATCGAGTCTTTAGGCTCAATTTTATGTTGTGACACATCTGTGCTCATAGTCTGGTTGGATTTAAGCACAAAAAATACTTGGTTGTGGTTAGAAAAACACCTATTTTGGCTTAAAAACCTGTTCAGAGCTAACCCTAACCCTTCCTGGCAAAAAATATCAAAAAGAAAAGAAATCCAGTGGTGTCAAGCGTACAGATGTTGAAAGGCGATTGTCAGTCGTCAAATGTATCTCCACTTCCACCTCAAAGTTTGAAAGGCAAAATTCTAACCCTAAACCCAACCCAACACCCAAGAGCCAGTATAAAGCATGAAACGATCTTTCTTCCTTGTCCAGAGAGTGAGGTCCCTATTTTGTCCTTTGTTCGCAGCACGGGTCAAACCACGCTGGTCAAATTCCTCGGAGCAGCACTTACGAGATGCTGACAGATGTGAATCCAGGTGTTGCCGTGCACGTGTTTGACAAAGTAGACATGGAGTGCGAGTACGCCAACCCGCCTTCAGAGGCGTCCTGCCCGAACACATCTGCGGTGGGCTCCGGACTGGACAGCGACTTTGGTGCGAGTGCAGGTACGCTTCAGCCTCCATCAGCTGCAATCTGATTAATATGGCTGTCATTAATAACTGATGGTGTTTCTGCATCAAACTGGCAGAAAATCAGGTAGACTGAAGGTACTGTGTGATGCTGCATTGTATATCAGCGCCGTCTCTCATAAATTACTTCTCTTTTTGAATGAAATCTGGTTGGAAATTCTCACGAGTATTTTTTTTTTATGAATTAAAACAGAAATATAAAAACAAAGTTTCCCTTCAGGCGTGTCCCTGCGGATTCTGTCAGCAGACAGCGACGGTCTGTCCAACGGCATCCTGTCTTCAGCGTTGGAGTGGGATTATTACGACCCGTGCTACGTCAAACAGAACAATGTCCCCAAACATAAACACCACAGACCGGCGGTGCACACCAAACAGTACTGGGTGTAAACGCATCGCAGCTGTCGGCGTGATTTAGTGTTTTTAATATTTATATATATTTTTTACTTATTTATTTAATTGAAATAACTTATTGGATTTTTTTGGAAAGCTTCATTTATTTAGGTTTGTCTCACTGATGATCACTGTGACTTTACTCGTGTTTAGATGTTGCACATTTTTTGATGAAGAACACACTCTGCCACTGAATTTGTTCAAATTGTTAAATATTCCCAACACACTGTCACTCAAGTTAAAAAAAAAAAAAAAGTTTTACTAAGCACTTATTCACTCACATTAATGTAAATCATATTCACTATTTCAGGTTAACAGGGCTGTTCAGCCAGTTCTGGTTTTCATAAACATTCACATGAAGATTTCTATGCACTAATATCATTTTGAAATGTTTTGATTCACTCTGACCAATAAAGTCTTACTTTGAAATTAGTTCAGTGTTTTTTGATTTGAAGACAGAATTGACACAAATAATAAAACATAAGATTTGTTAAAATCACCCTTTTCTAAAACACTGGCCTGTACCATCAGACAAGTTTTTTTTTTTAAATTAATCAAAATAATTTAACAAGATTCAGACATCTGGCATGTGCTACTCCTCACCAGCAGAGGGCACTGCAGTCTGGTGTGGATGCCTTGGCTCGCAGAACATTTTGAGAGGGTCAACCTGATTTAATGCTTGATGGATGCTTATCAAGAATATAATATAGAGAAAAAGTGAGCATGGTGGCTCCAGTTGGGGTTTTTTACACTACAGGAAGATTGTCTTTGATTTGTTGACAATCCCCTTAAAAACCCTTAAAGTGGAGTCTTGAGCCATAAAAGTAACAACTACAGAATCCCACCATGACCCTTAGGGGACTCAGTAGAAAGTTGATATAAATTAAGAATACATTTTAAAAAATGTTAGTTGAATGAGGTTTGACCTAATTGCCATCACATTGATCTGTTACTAAATTCAAAATGGTAACCTATCTGCTCCATGTCACAATTTTTCACAATCTCGCAACACAGACTGCTCACTTGTTTTTTTCCCCCCCAAAATGGAGCAAGGAATCACATTTTAAGTACCATCTCTATGAGCAGTTTTTCATTGTGACCCATTTGCTCATTATTTGGTTTATTGATCTGAATTGCTTTTATAAAAAGGCAGGTTAGAGACAGCATTTAAAAACAGCAGCACACCTTCCCCTCAACCTAATCGTTGTGCTCAACAAATAAGCAGGAATTTGACATGCAAATAGTTTAGTGTTGTGGCTGTGCACACTATCAGCATTGGTTTCACTGTATCAGTATGAACTCAAAATATTGGCGAGAGTCAACATTATAGTTTCATCATCAGGGTAAATCAAAATAAAAAGTGACCCAACAGCACTCCAAATGCAATAAGAGACAATCTTGTCAACTAGTTGGAATATTTTATTCTCTGTGCGGAGATATCTGTACATGAAAGATCAAGTGCCACTTGAATTGGATTTTAAAGTTCATAGAAAGTATAACTGACGATGCACTATGAAGACATGAAAACAACAAGATCAAAAAGTATCACTTTACTCGAAGCTGGAGAGGAAAGTCAACACTATTTGCTTGAGTTTAGCATCGGATGCCTCAGAGATTTTGCCATCAGCCCTGCAATCAAGAAAAGATTGGTTATAAATGCATACACAGGAAAATAACAAAAAATCACACATGCTGTTGCTGAGAAACTCTTTGACTTACTTAATAGCTGCCAGCAGGTCCTGGTGCTGGCTCAGGACGTGCTGCAGGAAGGCCTTCTCAAACTTGGTGATCTTGCTAGGCTCCATTTTGTCCAGGTGTCCCCTCACACCAGCGTAAATGACTGTTACCTGTTCTTCAATGGCCATTGGACCTGAAAGCATACAGTCACGATACATAAGACAACTGTAGAATGGAGACATCTCCTTAAAAAGATGCCTACTGAGGGCAACGTAATCCTAAATGTCTGTACTCACAGTACTGCCCCTGTTTAAGGAGCTCGGTCAGACGAACGCCACGGTTCAGCAGCTGCTGAGTGGCGGCATCCAGATCAGAACCGAACTGAGCGAAGGCAGCCACCTCACGGTACTGGGCCAGCTCCAGCTTCATGGTACCAGCCACCTGATGATTGACAGAAATCAATGAGTCAAAATCAAAACACGTCCACTGTGACAGAAGTAAAGAGATGGGTCATTACGAGGAAGACTAACCTGCTTCATGGCCCTGGTCTGGGCAGCAGATCCGACACGGGACACAGACAGACCGACGTTGATGGCTGGACGAATACCCTTGTAGAACAGCTCAGTCTCCAAGAAGATCTGAGCGAGAGAACAGCTTTTAGTGACTGGCTCAGGATTTTAAATCGGGCTGGAGCGAGTCACACACTCACCTGTCCGTCTGTGATGGAGATGACGTTGGTTGGAATGTAGGCCGACACGTCACCAGCCTGCGTCTCGATAACGGGAAGGGCTGTGAGGGAGCCGCCGCCGAAGTTGTCGTTCATCTTAGCGGCTCTCTCCAGCAGACGGGAATGCAAGTAGAAGACGTCTCCTGGGTAAGCCTCACGGCCGGGAGGACGACGCAGCAGCAGGGACATCTGACGGTAGGCGACGGCCTGCAGAAAGATACCACATCAAGTTGAGTTTATCTGCGAATTTATCTTAACGACTGGATTTGTCCGTTTTAAATCTCCTCACCTGCTTGGACAGATCGTCGTAGATGATCAGGGCGTGCTTTCCGTTGTCTCTGAAGTACTCGCCCATGGAGCAGCCGGAGTAGGGAGCCAGGTACTGCAGGGGAGCGGCATCAGAGGCAGTAGCAGACACCACGATGGTATACTTCATGGCGTCAGCATCAGTCAGCCTCTTCACCAGCTGGGCCACTGTGGATCTCTTCTGGCCGATGGCGACGTAGATGCAGTACAGCTTCTTCTTCTCGTCAGTTCCCTCGTTGAAGCGCTTCTGGTTGATGATTGTGTCGATGGCAATGGCGGTTTTGCTGCAACACAAATGTTGTACATTAGTTCAATACGCTCCAGTTTTAATTCATAAAAAAAAAAAAAAAAACTTAAACCAGGACACCACCTTACATTGGTGACCGAAGGAAAAATAATCTGACAGCGTTTCAGTGGCACTAGGAACAACATCAGAAGCAGTCATGTGTTCAACTATTCCCTTTGAGCAGAGTCCTCTTACCCTGTCTGCCTGTCGCCAATGATGAGCTCACGCTGTCCACGGCCGATGGGGACCAAACTGTCCACGGCTTTGATGCCAGTCTGCATTGGCTCCCTCACAGAGATACGGGGGATGATGCCCGGGGCCTTCAGACCCACACGCCTGCGGTCGCTGGCACCAAGGGGGCCCTGTGAGGTAAACAGAGGAACAAAAAGATCAGGAGCAGCACCATATCATTTCTCTCATGGCTCGTGAATTATTCAATCACAAAGGGCCTGATACTGTAAAGCCACTCTATAAGAGATGGAAATGTATGAAAACAAGCCATTAAATTAGAAGATAAACTAGCGTGGCAAATTCATTTTTCAACAACTTGATTGTATGTATATCTGACATAACTTTTGAGGATGATTCAGGGCTCCTTGCAGCAAAAAAAAAAAGAAAAGTTTTTAATTAATGGAAAAATATCTCAAAGAACTTTCTGTGCTCTGAATCACATACTTTTTACTTTAAGTATGTACAGTGGCTGCCCTTTACAAGTATATACTGTTCCAAGCAGTATACATACAATTGGGACATACCAATTTGACATGACAGTGCGCCATGAACTTTGACCCTCCTCCTATATCCGTCGCAGCCTTGGTGCTTAACTTGGAGTACAAAATAAAAAGTACTCACACTTGCTGTCATCTGTCACTGCAGTGTCTGTCATTCTGTCAAATGTTTTTGCTCCCCGTGCTTAGTTTATTTTCTCGCAACACACCGTGACACATGAGCCGTATCTTCGGCTGTGCAGAGGATTGAGGGTCAGAACAGCGGGAAAAGCACTGGGCCAGACCGACCAGATGCAGTACGACATCCGGATATTTTTGGCATACTACATTTTACATAATTCGTATTGACACATACTTAATCTTTTTCTGGCATACTAAATAGTATGATAGTGTGGGTATTGCAACGCGGGGACAATCTTTTCTCCAATCTATCAACCATTTATTTTATCCCATCTTGTCTATGTATATATTCATCCATCTTTTAAATGTTTAAGTGTTAAGCGCAAAGAAATATAATCATATATCTCGTAATCCTCGTTTACCTTTCCATCGATAGCATTTCCCAGAGCATCGACGACGCGGCCCAGAAGCTCTTCACCGACAGGCACATCTACAATAGCGCCCGTTCTCTTGACAATGTCTCCCTCCTTGATGAGCTTGTCGTTACCGAACACCACAACACCAACGTTGTCAGGCTCCAAGTTCAGAGACATGCCCTGGAAAAGAGAAGAAACAACAGTCACGACCATTCAGTAGCAGTGCCTATGATCTGTTTCTGAGAGTAGAGAAAACTGCCATTTGCCAATTACAACTTAGCTTTTACTCTCCTAAAAAACATGCAAGTTGTAGCAGTAGAGGTCGGTGGTATCATCAGTCTTACCTTCAGCCCAGAGGAGAACTCCACCATCTCCTCAGCCTGCACGTTCCTCAGACCGTACACTCTGGCAATACCGTCACCGATGGACAGCACACGGCCGGTCTCCTCCAGGTCGGCGCTGGTGTCGGCTCCCAGGATCTTCTCCTCCAGGATGGACGACACCTCGGCTGTGCCTTTAACGGTTGTAAAGTGTTATTCAAGAAAGGTCCACTAATTAACAGGTTTGAAAACCCTGTTGGGTAATTAACTTTTTTCAAGCAACAGATTAATAAAGGTTTCGTGCAACACACTCACCTGTTTTCTGCAGCCATGGACGAGCGGTGTGTAGATTCTTGGCTCCTACACATGCTGCAGCAACGTTCTTTGATACCTTTAAGACAAGCAAATAAATCAATATTGTCCACAGGAAGTTAGTGCTGCTTTTTCTCAGACACTCACACACCTAAATCAGAAAGAAAACAAAAAAAATTGACCCCGTTTAAACTCATACAGTCTTGCAATGTTTAGTTTTTTGTTTAAACTTTTAAAGGGAGGCACTGGTTGAACTTTATGGTACTTTTGAGGCTGCAGTTTCTGATGCAGTTTGTGTTGAATCATAACTGAAAGGCGTTTCAAATATTTTGCCTCAACTTTGTCACAGTATGAGAGCTAACGCAATTATAGCCAGCGTGAGCCTTTCATTCATCATCAAGTAGGGATGCTATTTTAAATGTTTTTAATAGATAGTTGACTGCCTTAATTATCAATCATTGATAAAAAAGTTCATAATTAATTATATGTTGGGATGTTTTTCCAGTAGAAAACCACAGTCACTATCCATATTTGATGATTAAAAATCAGAATAAACAACATACGAGTTAAAGACAGATAAATCAAGTTACTTGAATGACAAACAAAAACTGAAAATAATGGCTGACTTATAATCATAGCACATCCGTCTGTGATACCATTATTTTGTATTTCATTTTGATATTTCTGATGAACAAGTATTTATATTTTGTAATAAGAGCCCATCCCTGATAGTTGGTTATCACATTTTTAATGAGTTGAAATCTTAAGGCCCGATTAATCACTAACATACCTAAAAACAAGTACACCATCCATTGCAAAAATAAAAAGATTTTTAACCCATTCCCTGCGCTGTGACTCTGTTTCAAAGAGGTAACCAAAAGTGACACGTTTCACTTAATTAACACAACATCAACCCAAAATGTAAGTGTTATTAAATCAGCTAAATGTGAGAGTATTGATGTCAATAATGTTTTAACATTGTCCTGTGTTTCACAAAAAAATAAAACAAGGACATATGTCATTACTTGCAACTTGGACAGGAAGCAGAGCTGCAACTTAGGGAGCAGGTTGTAAATCTTTCTTTAAATCCTTCAGCAGGCTGTTATCCATCATTGAAGATTTTAGAAACAGCTTCACAACTAGCTAAACTCTGTATGTGGACAATCCTTCTTCCAAAACGTAAAACATTTTGAGACGGTCCCTGGGTCACTCATTCTGCAGAGTCACAGGACAGTCTGTACTAACAGCTAATAGTCTAAAAACAAACGTTATATCTGTCAGAACTGAATGAGATTAAGCTTCAAATCGTCCCATAATTGCAATCAACTTTGCCAATCTTGGCATTTGCAGTGAACGCTAGCATGCGGAGGGAGACAAACCTGACCTTCAGTGCCAAATTACATTCGTCATTACTGCACTTTAGCTTAGTCATGTGCGCTGGTAATGCATTAGAACCACGGCACAAAGCTGAAAAGGTTAATTTAATCGTGAGGTCACTGTTAATAATTCAATGTACTGTTTAGTGGGCGGGTAGTTCTCGTCTGTCAGCCACAAATGTGGGAACTAGCTAGCTAACTTCTGTGAAGGGCCCGGTGTCCTCCGGTGCAAAGACGTGTGCACGCACAACACCGCCGCGGCGCATTAACTGAAATTAAATCGGGATTAAGTGAAGAAACTCGACACAAATCGACACACGAAGAATTTAAAGGTGCTTACAAATCCAGCCCGGCGAGGTAGGGCCCGGGCGAGGGCTGCTGCGACGCGTACAGACAGCATGTTGATGTCCTGCTCAATCTGTCCTGCTCCGGAGCGGAGAGAGAAGGATGGCGGACACGGAGACGAGCAGTAGAAAGGTCACAGTGACCCGGAAGTACTTCAAAATAAAATACCGCTTCTGTTTCTTTTCTTTTCTTTTAAATAAGCATCCTGTGAAATAAATATTTAATACACCGAAACTCTATTCCACATGATTCGATTTTACACATTTTCAATATATATAGTTAGATATTAAATAACGTAATTTAAATGTAAATACGATAAAGTCATGGGTTTACTTTATAGCATTGTCTACTTGTTACATTTAGTTGAATCAAATCAAATCAAATCAATTTTACAAAATGTATGGTGAACATCTTCTGTCCTTTGACCTTCGATTCAAGTGAGGAAAAACTTCAATTAAATTTAAACAGGCGAAAAAAATTTGGAAGAAGCCTCAGGAAGAGCCACAGAGGAGGGATCCCTCTCTTCTAGATTAATTTGTGTCTGATCTAATTACCAAACAGCAACTCTGGGGTTATTAACACAGTAAAGTTCAGTAAAAATATTGTACACAGCAGCTGATTTTTGCCACAGAGCCCTCTGATGTTAATTTAACCAAGATATACTATAGGGCAGGGGTCACCAGCCTTTTTGAAACTGAGAGCTACTTCATGGGTACTGAGTCATAGGAAGCTCATAGGAAGTAGTATTGCTCAGTTTGCCTTTAGTTATATATGATTATTAATGATTAATGACCTCATCTATGTGAAGACACTGATCACGTTAATGATTCCTCACAATAATTATAAACAATGACTTAACAAGGTGGGAAACAGATAATATCAATATTCAATTTTCATTTTTAGAACAGGCCTGAGGGCTACTCATGTGGTCCTTGGGGGCTACCTGGTGTCCGCGGGCACCGTGTTGGTGACCCCTGCTACAGGGTGTAGGAATATAAAATGCACCTTTACTTGTGCTTTGACACTTCTGTAGGTTTATTCCCAGAAAATGAACGTTAGTTACTTTTCAACAGTTAAGTATTCTACATTTATTATTAAATTTGAAGACTTTTACTCAAGTACTATTATTGTGGGTGACTTTCACTTTACCAAAGTCATATTTACTGGAAGTATGACTGGATTTGTCAGGGCTGTAGTACTAATACTCGACCCACGGGGGCGCGCGACCGGGAACAAAAGGCCGGAAGTGGCGCACGTAGCTTTGTAAAGACGGGCGGCCATGATGGAGACATTTTAAAATAAACATACAGCTAGCTGTTAACGGCTAACAGAGCTCGCGAAGCTGCGAGCACACTGCGCCAAAACACATTCAGATTCTTCCAAGTAGTAAATTAATAAAGTGTATTTATCAGAGCACTGTTTATGAATCGCAAAACAGAGAGGCTCTAAAATACCGAAGATGTCGAAAAGTCTGACACTGGGAAAAGAAGTGTACAACTAACGCCGCGGTAAGTTCCAACTAGCGCAGCCGATTTTAAATGCTAAGTTGGCTATCGCTTTGACTGAGCTAGCGTTAGCTCTTAGCTTTAGCTGCTGACATTATCCTGCTTGTTACGCCTCTGGGTGGATAGATACTGCTTCCATTTATAGACTCTTGCGGGGCAGCTGCCCTGCAACCCGAAAATGTTCCCATGATTAGTCGCCTTTTTCTCGCCAAGTTTTTGAGCGTAAGGTTATGACCGAGGTTAGCTTCACTACGCAGCTAAAAGTAACAGTCTGGACCCGAGTCCGTGTTAGCCTCAGCTAACCACAGACACAACTAACGTTAAAGTCACGAATTATCACCAGGAAATGTCGCATTTCAGACGCAGTTAGTTTATTGGGACTGAGGATATTAAACAGGCTATCATGAAAGCATTCTCGGTCTGTGTGAGATGTAAAAGTTGAAGAAAAATCAAAGTGAAGTAACGTCTTCGCACTCAAAGTGCATACTTGACATGTCGTTATTGGGATTTCTCTCTGGCCAAATTGTTGCATCAAGTTGAATGAGGTTATCTGTTGTTTCTGATCAGTGGTCCTGCAGCTTGTTGAACCAGTACAAAATGTTCAAAATAAGATTAAAGCCGCACAAATTAAGAAAAAGGGATGAGAAAGCTTGAACATGCCACCGGTGTTTATCTATATAGCAGAACTGTAGATCTACATGTTTCCACTACATTTAATATTGCACTTAAATATTGCATTATGACTAATTGAAGTAATGGTATACCTTGGTGCTAACTCTGGGGTTTATCGCTTATAATAATATATAATTATTCCACACATTATATTTGATGTAATCTCCTCAGATGCAGAAAGCCAGACAGGGAACGCAAACAATTCTTGCCATTTGCTTTGTGCAAATAAGAAAGTAGACATCACGCCCCATGCCACCAGACAGCACAGATGCAGGTGTTGCTCTCATTCTAACTGTGAATTGTAATTGGTGGTATGTTTTTGTCATCCCAGCAGGTGAGCTCCGGTCCAGGCACATTGGTCCATGTTTGTTGGACCTTTGGGCTCTGGGCTTTAATAGCATGAAGATGGCTGATTCAGAGAAGGCAGAGGAATTTGTGGATGCTGAGTGCCCCCTAGAGTGCCTTGATGAAGCACAATCAGCCACGACTTCTGCTCAGGGAGAGCAGGATGACCATCTGAAAACAGAGACCACCACCAGTACCAGCTCACCACCGAGGGAAAAAGAGGGAGACAGCCCCTTGAATACAGAGGGTGAGCAGAGTCTCCTCTCCATGCCATGCCTGATGCAGGAGCTCCGCAGAGACTCTCCAGAGTCCCAGCACGCCTCCACAGGGAGTGACAAGCCTGTATCTCGTCATATCTATGAGAGTGACTCCTCAAACCCCTGCATGCTCTCCCCTTCATCCAGTGGCCACCTTGCTGACTCAGACACACTGTCCTCAGGGGAAGAAGGTGCTGCTCCTCGTGTAGGAGCAGAGGAGGGGGGCAGCATGGAAGCTGCAAATGATCCCGGGCAGGCAACAGGGAGACAAACATCTGCCACAGGCGCAGGAGGGAGGAAGTCTCGGCGGTCACGTTCGGAGAGTGAGATGCCCCCTAATGCAATGGCTGCAAAGAAAAACCGCTGCCAGCCCACTATGGTAGCCGCAGGAGGGCAGGAAAAACAAACCAACGGAAAGTTGGCGAAAGTAAAAGGTCACCGGAGCCAGAAACACAAGGAGCGAATGCGTTTGCTGAGGCAGAAACGAGAGGCAGCAGCACGGAAGAAGTATAACCTGCTGCAGGACAGCAGTACGAGCGACAGCGAGCTCACGTGCGACTCCAGCACCAGCTCCTCTGAGGACGACGACGATGACACTTCAGGAGGTAGCAAGACAATCAAGACAGATATTTCAGGTAACATCCCATGTTCACTACACAAGCTTATAGCACAGTACTCCTACCATTGTTCAGGGTAATCGCAACATCCACCTAGATATCCCATATAAAGGCTGTCACATAGTAACAGAAAAACTTATAGATCCACAGCTTGACGATCAAAGATGATTAGCCTTCAAAGTCAAACACAGAGCTGAACAATAAGGTTGCCTGCATGACTTTAAATTTTCAGGCAAACCAATCTTTTCACTTGCTACATATAGTAATAATGTATTGGGACTGTTGAAATCTTTACAACATCAGATCAGTACAAAAACTGTTTTGTTTGTGTTTATTCTATAAATCACTGTCTTTTTTTTTTTTTTTTTTTTGGTTTTGGTTGTTTTCTCACTCATCACCTGTCCTCATTCACCCTGTCTGTAGAAACGCAGACTGTATGTTTTAGATGGGTCCATGCCCAGTCACTTGTAGTACGCCACATGTTTTGTTGGAATTTAGTCTCATCGTTTGCATGCTGTGGAAGTCTAGTGGACATTTTTCAACTCATGGACTGATATAAACGGAGCTGTGCTAATCTAACCTAAATTGTGAGTTCTGCAAATCAACAAGTGAGCCATTTATATCCTCAGCATTTGCTGTAAACAGACAATGATGTGTGATGTCACTGTTCTAGTCGAAGTTCCAAGACTCATTTAGGATATCCTGCTTTTCTTTCTCCAACTGAAGCTTGTGAATATTCCTAAGGTCTGTCGTGCACTTCACTCTGCCTACACAGGAGGCGATGAAGCTTTTTTAGAATTGCTAACAGGTGGTTCTCTTCCCTGTAATGGGTTGTGTAGCAACCTTGAGTCAGATAGCTCTTATGCAACACACTTCAAAATATTAATGCACATACTGCTCTGACTGAGGATGGCTTATGAGGAAGTTATAGACAAAACTCGCACCGAAGTATCTAATAGGAATAAAAACAGTGCCTGTACGGATGGCACGCTGGGCTGGTGTTTGTTTCCTCAGTATGTACGTAGTGTTTTCAGATGGTTGTAGAAACCTCTTTGGTGAGTTGAGTTTTCCATAAGTTGCTTCAGGGTGGTATTTTCAGGCCTGCTGCTGTTGGTGTTCAGGCTGATCTTTTTTCTTTGGATTTCTTAGAATATGTTGGGTTTGTTCTGGTAGGCAGTTTTTTCTTTTGCATGAAGTTCAGAATTAAGCGTGTGTTGTGTCAAGGTCTCTGTTTAAATCAGTTGTTACTGTGGAACCACTTTATCTAGTCCCATTTTTGTTTCTCTAATGGTATTATAAAAGGGGCCTGTTTTGGCTGATACTAACACTACCATATATTTTACAGATATGATTCATTTTAGTAGAAAATGTAATTTAGTTTTGTAATGAATTTGCCAGAAATGGGTGCATTTACTTTAAGTCTTTCCAGTTAACACTTTCTCCAACGCAGTCACTGAATCAGTCGCCCGAGACATCTAGTTTTCTTACATTAGGGATCCGTACTACATGAAATGTTTTCAACCATTTTTACATTCCGCACACAGATTTGAGTGCTACAACTGCATGATGTAGTCCATCAGCATGAAAGAGTCGATCTGCACGTAACCAAAAACAAACTCATTTTCTCTTTTAATACAAAAGTCCACCTCCGAAGCATGAACGTGCTACTGTATTTTCTTATGGCTTGGCCTCAATGTCTTTAAAGCTGGCTTCAGACGTGCATCGGAGAGATCCAGAGTGGGCGCCCAGATTCATGGGCTGCTGGACACCAGTACGTGGGACAGGAACGGCATCGGCAGTGTTCTGGAGGAGGCCATGACGCGCTTTGCTGTGATGCAGCGACAGACTGAGGAGCGCTTCCGCATCTGGATGGAAAAGCTTGCACACCTCGACTCAGACAACGACTCGTCCAAACGCTCAAGTGATGGGCAGCACCCCCAGGGGGGGCGTCCGTCCCCACCCAGTTCCTATTTGCCCTCGTCGGAGTCTGCTGAGACGATGGCTGCCTACAATTTGGCACGAGAGAACAACAGTCTCACCCCCACCCCCATAAACAACAACATCCTACCTGAAGTGGTCACTCAGAATGGAAATCTAGGTGTTCCAGACCCTGGTCTCTTGAATGTTTAGATTACACTTCTACTTCACTCCTCGCTCTTTGATCTTACCAAGTGTGGATGCAGAAAGCATGGCAGTGGTTATTAATATAGGTAAATGATGTGAGGTCACTAAACAGATATACCATCAACAGCAGCTGGGCCTGAGCTGGTCATTTGGACTTGACTGTGTGCAGACCTGAGGCCTGGTGCACCTGCTGGCACTGAATCACTGTGAGATGTGACATTCAGAATAATTCAACTCACCTGTTTGATTTCTGCAGCATCTGTGACACGGACACGGGGCAAATCTCAATAGACTGTTGAGTCAGGGCTCTTATTGTAATGCTTAATGTATGGCTTGTTTGTTTTTGTTGACCAGCTGTACACACACTCATACACACACACACACACACACACACACACACACACAGTAGCTGAATATGTCATTCGTACAGAATGTGCATTACAGCACCTGGGCAGCCATCATGACAGTGCTATGTGGCGTGCTGCTGCTTAATAGCATGTGCCTTGTCATTCTAACTTCATGCTGGGAACAATAGAGCATCATAGTACTATTTCTTTAGAAAAATTAGGTTCAACACTCTACATTACTCTTCTTCCTCCTGAACTGTTTGCACTTTGTTTGTAAATGGTTCATGACTTTTAAAATCTTGTGACAACCTTTTATTTTGGTGGCATAGCTTTACTAACATCAAAACATTTAAAAAAACACAGATTTGCCTATAAATATAAACACACATATACTAACCTACACGATTTCTTGCTTTTTAGAATCCTAAAACATAATTAGATTAGACGTTTACATTTTAAATGTTTGCCTTTCTGTTACATTTGCTGCTATCACTGCCTTTGTGCAGTAACAAGAAACTAGTGAGGGAGAAACGACTCCCAATGTTTATTTTTAGTAGCCTATGTATAGATTATGGACATCAGATAAGGCATGGGTTCCTACGTTGTGGTTATTGGCTGCAATGTCAAGAGCTTCAAATCTTCACTCACATAATACTCGCCTAGTTTATCTTTAGTTATGCACTGGTCTGCCAGCTTGGCCTGTGCCTCCACAAAGGCACTGTGTGGTTCCGCAGCTTGACTTTAAACAAAAAATCCAGGCATCAAACTAACAAATGTACTGCAGTAATACAGCTGCAGTATGGTGCATGGCAATGTTTACCGATTTCCTAAAAACTTAGAGATCAAGTGGCCTTCTCTGGTTCGGATCCTGTGGTCTTTTGAGGTGGAAACACTCCTCAACCCTCTCCTCGAACTCCTTTTGCCGATGTAAATGACCATAGTGTCACAGTTCTTAACGCTGTCAACACTATCTAACCATCACAGGCCTAATCATATTTATAGTTAGGATGTTTAAGAAAAAAAAAAAAAAAAGAGTGTTACATTTTCTGTATGTGTATATGTAGCCCCATGACTGTCAGTTTTACATAACTGAAAGCTGGAAGGAAAGTTCTCCCACCTGTTTGCATGTGATTATATTAGTAACTAGAATGTGCAAGGCCAAATTAGTTTTCATCAGCAGCATGTGTGCAAGGTGCAGCTTTGCTTATGCTGATAAATGGTGACCGACTGAACATTTTTATCTATTTGGTTGTTTTCTCTTAGCCTAATGGTTTTGTTTCAAATTGTGTGGAAAAATTGTTGTCTTTGTTTCATGGTGCATAATTACTCCCAACGACTGCTGTCCTGCATTTGTCACGACTGAAATTACCTTTAAATCAACTGTTTTGTTTTTTTTATCCACAACAGTTAAAGGGAGCCTTGTGCATACAATCACAAACGGTGTGCATTAGAAACAAACACTAAGGACAGTCCATTGTTTACCAAAGAGATAATCCTGGTTTACATGAGTCCTTTTTCTATCTCTAATACATGGCCTTTACATTGGCAAGCCCTCGGTTTCTCCGGCAACCCTGGTACCTGCCTTTTTCAGCCCAATCAGCTATTCATAGGCAGCGTTCTCTCCCATAGTACATGCTGTCCAGACAAACCCCCTCACACACACCCACAGACATGTCTGGATAGCAGTGTGTGTGCGTCTCTCTCTCTCTCTCTCTCTCTCTCTCCCAGGGACTTCTTTTACAGGGTAGAACAAAGATACTTGTACCTGCTCTTCCACAGTTACTAATCTATTGTTTGGCTTTTTATTACCTCCCCCCCCCACACTACATTTCATTCACCGAGTAAGATCATTTTGAAAGTGTTTTGTAATGACTGTAATCTAGTGTAGTTTTTATGTGAATGGCTGTTATTTTAAAAGCAATAAATGGAGAGAAAAAAAAAAAAGCCGCTGCAAAAGATTTATTGATGCCCCGCAAACACAACCACGGCTACAGGAGAAAAGCCTCGCTAGTGTAGCTTTGAAAACCTGGAGAGTTTCTATAACGGTTCATGATATTAGAGCTATCAAGCTTAATGAGCCCAACATGTTTTACTTCACGATCATCTGCGGAAAATATAGTTTGTTTTCCTTGTTTCTACAAGTAGAGCTATGGATGCAGTGTCCAGGTCCTACTATTCCCAGGCATGATTTGAATAATGAAGTGTTTTCTTTGTTTTCTGCAGACGGGCCTCCAGTAGTGGGTCACTATGATATTTCAGACACTGATTCTAACCAGGAGAGTATGAGTGTGGAGACAGTCCGGCCCACGGTGATAAAGCATGAGCTAAAAACACACAGAGGCCAGGATATGGCAGCTCACTCTGGGTGTATAAGAGCTCTGAGCTCTACCTCAGGTCAGTTACAAACCCGGTAAATCCAAAACTGATCATTTCCACTCCTCTCAGTGAAGACAGGACATTTAGAGGCATGGGTGTCACCAGTAAGCAATGTGCTATGTGGGGAAAATGGTCTTCTTTTTTTTTTTTTTTATCTCAGCAAGACGCCTTTGAAGTACATCTGCCTTCATCCTACTGGCTTACATTTGGTGCTTTGAAAAAAGTCTTTCCTCCTTGCTTCAAGACAAGAGAATTGACCTTTTGCAGCTGACTAGCCGGCATTGTCGAAACACGAACATAAAGTTCACAATTTATGTTCTGTCCAATGTGTCAGTCCCTGCTATCCAGCCAGCTTTTTATACCCAAGTGTCAGAGTCATCATTGTTTTGTTCTTGTCTGTGTCAAAGCAGCTGCGGTCTTTATGTGTCAACGAGGCCTGAAGCTCTCTGCTGCTCCGGTCCTCCTCACAATGTGTGACTCTGTTCCTCTCGTTTGTTTCAGGCCACGTGGAGGCAGAGCTGTCGCACAAGGAAAGTTCTCAACACAACAAGGGCCAGATTAACATTGCTTCCTCTGACAGTGAGGTGGAAATAGTCGGAGTGCAAGAGAAAGCACGGTAAAGACTTTACAGTGGGGAAAAAAAAACATTTTACTGACGGTGTGAATTGCCCCCTCTCCTCTCCCCCTCTGGTGTTGCAAAATGATTTCAACTTTTTAAATGTCTTTGTCTAACTCCAGATGTGCCCACCCATGCGGCGGGGTGATAAAGAGTCTGTCCTCCTGGAAGGAGAGCTCAGTGGAGCAGTTAAACAGCACAAATCAGCCACAGCTCTGGACTACTGTTTCCCCTCAGCCCAACTGGGTGTCCCCTCCCGAAGTGGTGGACCTCACGCTGGACGAGGACGCCGGACACAAATACCTACTTTAATCAACCTGTACACTGAAGACTCCTCGTTTCTTCCTCTCGTCCCTCTCGCCTTGCCTCCATGTTACGGCTGAAATCCTTCCTATAGTTGCGGCCTCGCCTGTAACCGCTCGTGGACTCTTCCTGCTCCAGGGCACTGTTTGTTTTTTTAACTTACTGTTAAACAATCATATGTATCAAAGCCATTCTACTGACGTGATTCCCTGATGTTGGCTCCTCAGCTCTGACTTTAGTTATAATAAAAATGGCACAGCACTTCAAGCGCAGGTGGAAATATACGTAAGAGTGACTTGATCTGTTAATGATAGCAATATCCTACCTTCTTTTAATACCTCAGTTTACCCATTGAGAACAGATGTAGGTGGTTATTTTGTGTTGTGTGCTTGCGAGCTGTAAAGTGAAAAACCTCACGTTGCTGCTTGAGAGCAGGTCAGTATCATGACACGGCTGTTGACCTGCTTCACTACAGACTCTGAAAGACATCTTTTCAGACTTGATTTGGCATTTTAAAAAAAGAAAAAATGGCAGCTGGTACACTTTTTTGTTGTACAGTAGGACAATAGATTGATGTCTAGGGTCAGTTTTGTTTTCAAAAGTCTCACCACTGGTTTCACATTTAGCTCAGTCTGCATGGATCGCTTTGCTTTACTATTCTCTGTGCAGCCTAGGTCCAGTCTAATGCTCCAGTGCTGACGAGCAGGGTTCTGATTTATCTAAAAGGAATAGTTTGAAATTTTGGGAAATGGGCTTAATCGCTTTTTGCCAAGAGTTCGACCAGACATAATGATGCCACTCATCTGTCTCTCTCTCTCTCTCTCTGTTAAATACAGAGTAAGACATCAGAAAGCAGCTGGTCAACTTAGCTTGGCACAATGTCTAGAAGCAGAGCAGAACAGCTAGCTTGGTTCTGTCTAAAGGTAACAACATCCACCTACCAGCACCTCAAAGGCTTTCTAGCTAACACATGTCTCATTTTGTTCAATGTGTACAAAACACAAGTGGAAAAAAAGGGTCTAATTGCTGGTGCGAGGCTAGCTGTTTCCCCATCTGCAGTCCTTGTGCTAATCTAATCTGCGGCTAATTGTAGCTTCATACGAAACCATCTCAATTTAACACTGTTGCCTCTACTTGACCTACATTAGCAAATAAAACCATTAACAAGATGATTGGCCATTTCTTCATAGCTATTTAAGGTATTTCTAAAGCTGTCACTGGGTCAGATTACCTTCAAAATCATAACATTAATCGGTTATGTTAACAAAATTACTTTTACCAGGCACCCTGTTGGCTGTAGGCTTACATGTGCATGATTACATTTACACCAATAGATTAATTACCTCATCGTTAGCTGTGTTTAAAGCTGCTGTAAAGAACACGCGGAAGGTGGTGGCGCTCATTCCGTTTCCGGCCACAGGGGGCGCCAGAATCGTCAAATAATGAGAGTTCCACGTAGTTGCAAATAAGCGCATTTCCCAAAATCTCTTAATCAATCCACAGTCCTTGTTTCTGTTACTACCATATTACAAAAAAGTTTTTTCTTTTTTTTTTAACAGAAAACCACTGGTATATACCCAGATTTAGGGGCAATACAAACACACTTGTTACGAACACACTACATGACACTACTCACCTCCACCACAACACTTCTATATGTGGTGATGTATTGGCAATAGAAATGACGTATGTTTTGTTTATAGACATATTTTTGTGTCGGGAGTCTGCGAGCGTCCCAGGTGAAGTAGTAGTTATCAGTGAATGTATGACCCTGCAGTGCTGACTGGGTGCACTTATTGTTTGCATGCTTATCCTGAATGGATGCAAACACCTTTAAACCTCTGGGGACCCCTTTATAACAACTGAGGAAATGCATTTTTTTTTCCATTGAATACTGCAAAGCAAGATGGCCTGAATGCCTTGAAATGTGCACTATTTTCTTTTAGAATCGTATAAAGCTTATTCTTTTACCTTGCAAAGAAGTCGATTTTGCTATCTCAACAATAAATATTTTAATAATAGATGTGAATTTAGCACATGTATAAAAACAGTAAAAAAGTGGAGTTGAGTTTGTGGCGTTTTAAAAAAAAAAAAAAAAAAAAAAAAGGACACTTTTCCTGTGTGAACTGTTATTACCCTGATCCTCAGGGCCTGCTTGCTCTCCTCCCCTGTGGTCTTATTTCTGTCTTCATGCAGTACCGCAGCCAGGCTGGTAAATCTTTTATCAATCATCCAACTTGAACTGTGCTAACACTTCAGATTTGTTTTATTGCATATTGAATAACGCCTACTTTCCAACGTGATGCTTGAGAATTGTAGAGTCAAATTATTTTACTTCTGCTGGTCACAGAAGGGAAGGGACATTTTAAATATAAGTAACTAAACCAAAGTCTAAATGGAATTTATGTTTTTCAGTTTTGTTTTCTTTCCCACTTTGGAATTTTCTTCCGGTCTTTGCTTTGTAAGTCTAAATCTTTTCTGTTGTGAGATGAGGTGACAGGAATTCAAACAGTACAATGTGATTTATTTTTGCTTTCCTTTCGGCCAGTTCTTTCCACTTAAAGCACCTACCACTGTAACAGCAATTCTTTTTACCAGACCACTTCTGCTTGCACAAATCCCTTTTTGCTATTGTTAATTAGGATTATTATGAATTGTTAGTGAGACTCATGTCTTTAGTGATAGAGGTTTGGTAGAGAAATAAGGGCGGTGATGCCCGACTATGGTTGCACATAGCATGTTTGGTCACATCTTTAACCTCAAGTCAGATATTATCCTCATTACCAGTAATTTAGCCTCGCTCTTCTGTTATTTTTTTTTTTGTTTTATTTTACTGTCAGTATTTTAAATTAACAAAAAAAAAAGGTGTTTATTTTGTTGCTTCTGCAAGTCCTCGACTTCCTTGAAAATATGTCTGTAGAACAAAAAGAAACTATTTTAAAGCTAAATAAATAGAGCATTATTTAATGACCCCTTTGTTCTGTAATTTATTCTCCTGTCTGCAGAAAAACGCAGCGGTTCATTTCATTTTCAGCAGGCTGTGTTGTCTTTGCTCATGTGCTGTGACTGTCTGGACGCCTGGTGTCAGGCTTAGGGAAGGAAGATTGAACTGGTGAGGATTTATCTTTGTTGTTCCGTGTTTAGTTTGATGGGTCCGTGTCATGGAGGCTGCCAGAAGAAGTCTAATTGGGGACTGAAGTCTATGAACTGGAGACAATTACATTTGTTACATGCTCGCATCCTTTCAGGCACCTTTCAAAAACAAACTCTTGCAAACGATGTAACTTCAGCCGGCAACAGACAAGTGCTCTGTTTTATCTTTAATGTTGATTTTCACAATGTAATGTCGATAGATAACGACACCATCGGAGTTTGTTTGGTTCCCCGTCAACCTCGGTTACACGTACACACTATTCTGTCTGCCACCAAGCAGGAAAATGAGGGCTGAGTGGCAAATCCAGTCAGGCTGGCAGACTGGCACAAGTTCTATCTGCTTTCATTTTTCCCTTGGAGACTAAATGAATAAACACGTTTTTTTCCTGTGTTGTTGGTTGGTTGTTGCTACACTTCCACTTTAAAGTCTACTTTTAAAAGTTGCTCTCTTAAATTTAAATGATAAATAATTGATAATAAAATGATGATAATAATTGCAGCACACTTCACTAACAATTATTAACTCTGCCGAGGACGTTATGTTTTCAGCCATGTCGCTTTGTTGGTTGGTTGGTTGGTTGGTTTGTTTGTTGGTTGGTTTGTCATCAGGATTACGCAAAAACTACTGAACGGACTTCCGCAAAACTCGGATGGAGGATGGGTCGCAGCCCAGAATGGACCCCGTGTGGATCTGAATAAAGGGACAGATCCAGGATTTTGTTTCTCGCTTTCTTTAACATTGCAAGATAAGGCGTTTTCCCACATTTTTGTTAAAATGCATCTAGCAGAGTTTAATATGTTTTCATAGAGTACAGTATTGTTTCAGATAACAAACAGGGATAGACACATGCATCTGCCACCAATGTGCAGTTGGGATAGTGAAGATTCAGGAGGGTACCAACGGTTTAACACATCTTTCATAGTTTTAAATTTTTATCCAGATAGTTATGACAGATTTTGGTGCAGCTCCACATCTGTGGGGAGAGCAAACTAGACTACACTCAGCTGCTGAACATTTTGCAAACATTTTTAAATGCTACAACCGAATGAGATCTGCTTATTATGACTAAGAATTTGGAGTAATTGAGTGCTGTTGAGTTTGATATTGGAATAGGCTTGATTGAATTAAAGGGGACTGTTGGGGTTGAGGCATACGCTCTACTGAGGGCTATTTAAGCTTTTCTTATAGATTATTTTCACTATTTATCATTTAAACTATAAAATGTCAAAGAAATCTGTGAAAAGTACTCATCACATTTACCCGTAACCCAGGATGAACCAGCCGATGTTTAACGTTTTTGCTGAAAAAATGACTGAAGCGATCGATTAGCAAAATAATCGGCGATTAGCTTTCCTTTGGCTGACAACTCGTCGCAGCCCTACAGCGCACCGACGAATGCATCTGCAGCACGAGCCTATCAAAAAGTGCTTTTCAAGTGTGTACTTGTGTGCACAAGTGAGAATAATCGCCGTCATAGGTGCAACACGTACTGACACGTCTCATTGTTTGCTTTCATCCTGTGGCCAAACAGTCTAGACAACTGCCTCGCTGTGAACAATACAACTTCACCCTCACCCACAGAAGTGGTATGCCGGGGTCAGAGGTCACCCCGTGACACCTGCCACTAGGGGGACATATGGAGTTCACATGAGGGAGGACAATGAGGGAGTGGAGCAATTCAGTCCGCGGGGCCCTTCTCCTGAAACCAAAGCCCTTTAGCCAGCTCTTTTCACCCCCGGGGCAGAACATCAGCTGTATGCAAATTTTCTACAGGGCAGCGGTGGCCTCACAGAGCAGCGAGCGCGCTGGCTCCCTCTCAAAAGCCAGAAATACGTATTCTTACTTTTGCAGATGTCTCTTAAGTGTTAAATGAAGCAGCTTTGGGATTCCCGAGTGGTACAAGTGCTGCTCTGCGTTTATTCAAAATGACAGCTCGCTCGTTAATGACCACAACCAGGGGGCTCACGCCAACGACAAAAAAACGCACATGAGTACTTCTGATTACAAGTGTTCACAATGTACGTACAACTTTAGCTTTCTCCTTCGTTCAGTCATGAATCTTTGTTATTTCTGTTGTAGGAAAGATTTGATGAATTTGGATGTTTCTTTCAAGCAAAAATTAGAGAAAAGGAGCTGAATCTCGTCCGATACAAGATTCTCATATAATTGGATTTACAGCTTTTGTAGTCTTGTTCCGTTATAAACTAAACACGTTGAGTTTTGGACTTTTGGAGGACATTTGAAGACGAAAATTCAGCTTTCAAGAAGATCAAATATTACAGCAGCTACTGATTTCATACTAGTTGCTGTAAAGGTTTTGTAGAAAAGCGATAGCTGTTAAACAAAGGGAACTAATTGCGGTCGTGTGACCTGCACTGATAGTAAAGCACAGTGAAAGACTCTTTGTGTGGCACCGCAGGCTTAAAGCATTAGATGGTGGGAAGTGGAGGACGAGGACATATGGGACTAAGAGTTTTGTGACCCCCTCAGCTTCCCCGTGCCCATCTGTTCCTCCACCCTTCAGGCTTAACACTAAAGGCGCAGAGCTTTTCAGGACACAGACAGTTTTTTTTTTTTTTTTAGCATATCTGCTGTAAATGAAAACGCTTTTCAACACAGGGACATAGAGGCTGATTTTTTAAAGGTATTATGATGAGCGTTGAATATCATTTAGTGACCTGTAGGAGATTATCCAGCTACATTTCCCCAACGGCTGTGTCCGACCGGACTGTCAGCCATTCCGTTGTGTTTTGGGTAATGTAGGCAACAGGTTTTGATGTGGAAGAGAAACGTGGAATAAAAAAGAAGATGCCTGTGGTTCTGCTGTATTAGGGCTGGGCAATGTATAGATATCATATTGTTATCGTGATATGAGACTATAGATGGTCTCAGACTTCGGATATTGGGATATGACATTAATGGTGTCTTGTTCTGGTTTTAAAGGCTGCATTACAGGAAAGTGATATCATTTTCTGAACTGTTCTACTTGCTCTAAAACCTTCCTTTACCCACTTAGTCATTATATCCACATTACTGATGATTACTGATTAGAAATCTCATGATGTTAGTATTTTGTGAGAGCACCAATAGTCAAAACTAACAAACTTGTAATAGTTGTACAAAGCTTAAGAGCTTTCTTAAGTAAAAGCACGAACCATCTAAAAACGCTACAAGAAATGGTCCTCCATTCAAAATCCCACTTGAGGGAAGCTGCACTTTCCATCTTCGGCTACTCTCAATCAGCTCTGCGTTTTCCCACAGCTACGCTACGGTCTTTGAGGCTGGGGATGATCAATGCTAAAAGACTCATTCTGAGGGAATGGAAGTCACCCTCTCCCTCTTCCTTCCAGAGAAGGATGACTGACAGGATTGCAGTCTCACAGATGGAAATACTCAGGCTCTTGAGAACCAATTCAATTAAAAAAATTCTCTGCTATTTAGGATTCATTCCTCGCCTGCCTAGATGAGGTGAAGTGACACAAGCCTCCGACTTGCCCAGTTCATTTTCTTGGCCCCTGTTGACATCTATTGCACAGCCCTCTCAAGCTCTTTGTTGTTTTCTATGTTTTAAAACAAGTCCCCCCCCCCCC
>OMLP01004027.1:3070-19231 GCA_900302685.1 Spondyliosoma cantharus | reverse complement strand
TATATATAGGACTGTATATGGCAGCAGAAATTAGCAGTTAAATTAAATTATTGCACTGAAGTGGTGGATCAAGTTATTGCACAAAAAGAGTAGATTATTAATTATTAACTGTACAGTGCTACCACTCCTTCCTTTCTGTCCTCTTTACCCTATTTCCTCCTTCCCCCGAGTGAGGAGTTGTAGAGTATGATGGCATGAGGGACAAAGGAGTTCTTGAGTCTGTTGGTCCTACACTGACTCAAGAACTGTGTGTGTGACCTTTGATATGTGAAGGGAACAGAGAACATGATTAACATGAAATACTAACTGATCCTGTCGTTGAGTCAGGATTTATAAGTAATCAGTGAAGTTTACCCGATTTTCCTTGTGCGCACGTTAATTGAGATACACATGTTGTTTCTGCTGCTGGAGGATTGCTGCAGGCAACTTCATTAATATTTTCCTATGACTTGTCCCGCCTGATCCACGGACTGAGATCTGTGCATCACTATTATACACAGAGGGACGCGCAGCAGTGTTCCTCCTTCTCTTTCTCCTTCTCCTCAATTAAGCCATAGGCTTCATTAATGTTACACCTGAAACGTACCCATGACTAATTAGGAGTCTAAATACAACCCCTTTGCGCGGTGCACCTATCTTTGTGGTCATATTATCCAGTGATTAACTAGCAAGACAGAGTTGGACACGCCCTGAACACACTTGCACCATTTAGTGCCACAGATCATTTAAATGGGGCCCCATGACTTCACTTTTGTAAATATAGTTTTGTTGTTATTGATTCATTTAAACAATATATTTTGCCTAACTCTTGTTTTGTGTCATCACAACAATTGACATTGTGGTCCAGTGCCGTTTTCACAGTTTCACCTTGCCTCCAGTGAAAACTTGAACTTTATTGGAAGTGTCTTCCGTTTGCTGCATAGCTGTGCACCAACACATGTACTGAGGGCAGAAAGGAAAATACTTGACAAAGGTTATGTGTTATAAGACTAAACTAGGGGTGTAAGCTGACAGAAGACTTGGAAGAAAAAGGAGGAAGACGTGGAGAGAATGAGAAACACCTTGGAGAAAGAAAGAAGAAGCCTTTTCCTGCAATGCGGTGCACAAATCAAACACTTTAAAGCGCCGTGTGTGCGCATATTTAAAGGGAATGCAGCACATAACACTTTTGAAATTCAATTAGAATAACTAATTGTAAGTAATATGCCTTGCTGGACTATTTATTCATTGTCTACATGTACATTCCCTTTTGACACAGTGCTATCAGTCCTTAAAGAAACAGGCCATGTTTAAGAGAGAGAGACGCAGAGATTTTATTTCCTTCCATAGTTGATAAAATAAGCAGGACAGAATCTTTTATTTAGAGAACAGTAAGGAGCATTCAAATGTTTATCTCTGTGAAGTCCCCGTGTGGTGGCCTCAGCTATTATTTATGAATTAACTGCTAAAAATGCCTCAAAAAATCCCTTTATGAGACTACAGGGGGACATCAAGTGGAGCAGCTGAACTTGCATCAAACGGCATTTTAACTTTGCAGGAGCTCGATCGCATGCTGATAATAGTAATGTTTAGACAGTAATGGCTCTGTTTGCAGCTGAGAATTGAGACCAACCCAAGAAACTCTTATGTACCTAAATAACTCGACTGTAGTCTCTTAATACTTGGTAACTTTATAATCATTGAGTCAGTTAGTTAAAAAGTTAGAACTGATGTGTTCGTTCTAATTGTGGACCCCCAAAAAGACAGGAAGTTAGCTCTTTAGGCCTCTGCTTGTCTCAAATAAGGCTCTGAATTCAGTGTGTGTGTGTTTTCAGCCATGTCTGTAGTGAGCCCGTGCATGTATCTGCATCCGTGCTTCAGTGTGCTGCGGTCTTTCTAGTTCAGTTAGTTGCCCACTGGGTGCAGACAAACCCAGGCTTTGTGAGCATGTCCTGCTGCCATGCTGTGTACTGTACTGAATGGACTCTTGGGAGCGAGGCGTGTGAAAATCCCACCCTTGCCCACCTAGAGACTGTCAGCTGTGTGTTTGTGTGTGTACACGAGAGAAAGACGGGCACACAGAGAAAGAGTGTTCGTGTGTGTGTGTAGGGTGGGAAGTGGTGGGTGAAAGGGGACACTCCACCCCCGAAACAAACCCTCTCTGTGTCGGACAGTACAGAGAGATTCTTTATTATTCTTTTATTTCATTAACTGGAGAACCTAATGACCTGACAAATGACCCCCAGCAGAGGCCACTCTGTTCTCTCAGATTCACTGTTCGCTGTCTGTCTGTCTCTTTCTCTTTGTCTGTGTGTCCCTCTCCATCCCCTTGCATTGCGCTCAATAATTGGACAATGCCTCAAGACTATTTTCACAGCAGACTGAATTTGACCTGACATACTGTAGCCTGACATGTGCAGGTGTAACTAATAACATTCATGATGGCTGCATTAAATTAAGGTGTCTCAGTTCCATATGTTCCTTATGTTGTGCTTTAATGGGATGGCGTCATCATTAATGTAATTAGTTACACCTGCTATGAAACATGCTGTGCAATTGCTCGCATGCCGAGGGCAAGATATCATACTGCTGTGTGGAATGTTTTGTTAACTGTCTAGAGCTGAAGTTAAGAATCAATTAGTTGTCAACTATAAAATTAATTGCCACTTACAATGACATCCATTTATCTGTTTGAGTAATATTTTGAGAAAAAAAAAAAAAAAAAAAAAAAAAAAATTCTGTGATTCCAGCCTCTTAAATGTGAGTATTTTCTACCGTATTTACTCCTCTATGACAGCTTATTGAACGTCTTTGGGTTGTGGACAAAACAGGAAACTTGAGGACATCTTTTTAGTCTTGAGGAGAAATTGATCGACATTTTCACCATTTGCTGACATTTTACAGACCAAACAATGAATCGATCAATCGAGAAAATAATCAGCAGGTTAATTAACACTGAAAATGAGAAATTCACTCGTCTTGTATGCAGTGAACGCTCCGTCTTACACACTGTGGGCTTGCGTGCCAGATGCCATGCAGACCACTTGTTGCTCTGTTAATAATATCTCTGTCGTAAGTCATCATGGAACCTTTCCAGAATTGACGCCTGTATATGAAAGGCAAAAACTAATTACTTTAACAGACTGAGGAACCTAACAATGTTCCCGATTCGAGGTCTTGTTGTGCATTCTTCCTCTGGGTGTCTCCCCGTCTTCCTGTTTCCTCCCAGTGATTAATACACAAATGGATTTCTCGCAGGGAGATCATCACCTTCCGTAATGGTCACTCGTGTTCGCGCTGTACTGGTTCTTGCTGCATAGCATGTGAAGATTCAAGAGGCGGATGTGGGAGCTGTACGCTCTGGTGGAAGCCTAGTCTTGTTCCCATTGTCTCTGACCACAACACAGGATGTGGCGGATTGTACTTGGTGAGGTGGATGGACAATACGCACACACAGACAAATAACGAACAGGCACACATACTCACACTGCTCAGACAGGACATAGGTGACCTCATCCATGTGAGACAAAACCAATAGGCAAAACAGTCGTCGTCCTATTTAACCCACCACCGAGGATGTTATTTGTTTAGCCCCAGCAGCTACCTCCTGCTGCTCATAAATGTCAGGCCTCATCATTGAATGAGAGTTTGCTGTACAATTTGACTGTGCAGGGTGTCAAAGTGTGTTTAATGACTTGAATACAAGTGCTGTGTTTTTATTAAGCAAGTTTGTTATGTCTCTTTTCTTCACAACACAGTTATTGTCTTCTACCTTAGTCAGAACAGCCATTTAGCACAGTAGGCAGTGTTCCCATTTCAATGAAAGTTCACTGTTCATTTTGTGTGCCTGGAGGGAGATTGTCCTCAGCAGCTCCGCTATTAGCGAGATAAATTCAAACCCTGTCCTCACCCTCTTTTTCTTCTCCTCTCTTATTTCTCCCTCTGCCTCCGTCTCATCTTCCAGCCATCCCTCCGTCTGGCTACCATGTCTGTTTGGGTGTTTGTGTTTGTGGCCTTGCCTCTACGAGCATGTAGACATATGCCCTGTTCCTCTTCTAATTGGTCCTCTGTATTCATGTGGGAATGCAGAGCGAGGCAGGCAGACTGCAGGCAAAAGCTGACTCTTAATAAATGTCAGCCAGCAACCTGGTTACGGATGGACAGCTCACTGATGGGCTGTTTATAAGGAGGCATCACTTAATGCAAGGGGAGACAGCAGCCGAGGTGAAGTTACAGAGATAAAGAACAGGAATACATCAAGAGAGGGTGATGCATCTTACCAACGAGAGACGGAGAAAGGATGAGAGAGGGGAAGGGAGACATAATCACCTCGCTGGGAAGAAAGAGACATAGATGAATGATTGTGAAACAGCACGCTGTGTGTGACATGAGGGGAGGTCGCAGACAGGAAGCAATGAATATCCATCTGTGAGAGTGTGTCAAGAAAGCTCAGCTAATTATCTAGTGAATTTACATCAACTGCCCATCATCCTGGGTCATACATAACATCTTGTGATTGAGAGTGCATACAAACTTGTTAGCAAGCAAGAGCAGAAGTTACGGTGGTTTGCAAAAGGTTTAAGAATAAACAGTTGAAACAGTTGGATAAAGTTAATGGCTAAGTGGTTAAAAAAAAGTGTATGGAAGCTGCTGTGAGCATTGTTGTTGTTTTAGTTTCCTTTCCATTTAGCAGTTGTTTTTGAGGCAGCTCTCTTTGCCTCTATCTGTTCTTTAAGTTATAAGCCATCACCACTATTGCCTGTAGGAGGTACCAGAACAGGAGGATCCTGTTTTCTGCGTGTTGTCCGAGCAGATGGGACTGCTTTTTTTTGTAAAGTACTGATTTCATAAAGTGAGAGGGGATAACAGTAAACACTCTATAACGGTTATTACTGTTGCAATATAGAGCCATTTAACTCCCATTTTGATCAGAAAATAATGCTTACAGCTGCTTTAACAGTTTAAATAGCTAATAGTAATTAGAGCCCGACCGATAAAGGATTTTTAAGACCGATACCGATACAAATATTTGGTGATTTAAAAATACGATATTCCGATATATCGGCCGATATATATATATATTTAAAAAAAAAAATGCATTGTCTCTCCAAAGCTGCTGTGTCAAATCCTCAGCCATTACTTCACAGTGCTGTGAAACTGTACTTCTTGATAGCTGAAGAGCTTTGATTGATGATAATATTTGTAGTTTGTTTTTAAAATCCTGAAACAAGGAGTCAGCTGCCTCAGCGAAGGCCTCTTATATCATGTTAGCACTTAACCAAGTGGAACAAACAAAACAAAAAATAAATGGAGCGCCTGTCAGTCCACACGGAGGGAATAGCACCGTCCGTATCAACAGACTTGCGTCCGAAGGACCATCCAGCATCACCACGAGCCGGGAGAGACCACAGCAGCAGAGGAGAGCGACAAAGGAGCCAGGCGGTGAATAAGGTTGTGGTGGAGGGAGGACCAACGGAGCAATGATGGACAGCCCACAGAGTATTGAGTCAGTTAATTTGGAAAATGCCTAATATCGGCCGATAATATCGGCCCGCCGATAAATTGGTCGGGCTCTAATTGTAATGGCTAAACAGGGGCAATAACATTAGTTAGCTAAAAGTAATGTTTATCATTTAAATAATTGAGGTAAAAGTAATGATAAATCAATAAAATAGTTTTAAGTAATGGATAAAACAGTTGATTAGTAATTCAGAAATAATGGATAAATGAATTAAATAGTTTGTTAAAAGTGGGCAAATTGATAAACTGGTGAAATAGACTGTCTTGTGATGGAATCACACCAGCCACAACGCCGTTCAGCATGTTCATGTTCCGACCCTTGAGTACCCAGTAGCCACTTCTACTTTATTTCATCAGTCCTCATGGATCGGACCACACCCAGTTTCAATCTCGTCTTCATTTTGATCTCAACTACGCCCCTCTGAAGTTTTGTGACTGTGTTTTGTACGGTTGAAATGCTGTGTATGTTTTGTTAATGGGCCTTTGTACCTGTGTATACTTGTGTATATACTGTTCTTGGCAATGACTTTACAGTAAATGTGCAGCTTTGTGTGTGTGAGTGTGTATATGTGTGTGTGTCTGGTGCTGGTGGGGGGTACTTAGTGATGTCTGTGTACGTCCTGGCGTGTTTTCACGAATTCATCCTGTCAGGACTGGAACCTCATCGCTCCTGTCTCTGTACAAAACAAAGGCAAAGCCCGGTTTGTTTATTGTTTTTTCCTGCCTTGTTTATTCTTTTGATTGTTGTCAAAGTTCCCACTGTCTCCTCTTGGGTAGCAGCATACACTCCACTCTTCTATGCTATTATTTACTCCCTGCGTTTTTTAGAGTTTAGTTTGAATGAGAGCGCTGTCAAAAGGCCCGTTGGAAAAGGAAGAAAAAGTTAAGAGGGCTAAGATATTCAGACAGATGGAATGTTCTAGGCCTCTTCTTTCCCAAGTGATTTTTTTCAAAATCAGAGAGAGACGCTGAGTGACATGTTGGCCCCTTTACATATATTTGGGAGGCCCTTACTGTACCGGAAGGGTTTTCCATCATGTCACAAGTCTTCTCTTCTCTTCTCTTCTCTTCTCTTCTCTTCTCTTCTCTTCTCTTCTCTTCTCTTCTCTTCTCTTCTCTTCTCTTCTCAATATAATTTAGAGAATAGGACAGTATCTGTGTGTCTTTGTGTGGGCCTGCATGTGTGTGTGCACGTATCTGCTTTTGCTCATTCCTGTTATAAATACCAGAGGTGATTGACGGTTTCTAGTGTTTGGCTTTGACAGCTCTTATTTGTTGTAGTCGACAGGCTTTTAGTGAATGGCTGACGTTTTGAGGTTCCATGTCTGTCACTGTGTGATGGCTACAGGGCACTCGTGTGGATGAGGATACCAGTTCATGGTGCCCCTCTTTCAGTATCAATGCACAGTGCATATGTGCTCCTACGGGTCTGTTTTTCTGAACGCCTCTCGGCTCAAAGGGTCATGGGAAGATTAAACATGGTTGTTTTTTGAGCTATTGATTTCGTTTTGTTGTTGTTGACGGGCACAGTGGATTTTGTCCAAAGCCACTGGCTACAGTGCTTGTCAAATGATTCCAGGAAACTGACACATGAAAGGGAGCGAATATTGTTGAAGGAAAGATCCAAAGCTATTGAAGATTGGACTTCAGAACCCATTTTAATGCACAGTGGCACATTTAACCAGCAAAATGAAATACTATACAGTTTAGTTAAGCATCATTTTAGATCATCAGTTGTCAACATCAGGTTTCAAAATAAGAGTCAAGGATATCATACTCACTTTCTCTTGATTTCAAAGTTCATTCCAGTTTTATGTGGGTTGCATTTTGAGAATTGACAGAACAATCTATACATATATAGTTTATTGGCTGTCAATCCTATCACATGATCATGGCAGATGAAGTTTGTGAGGTTACCTTGGAAATGTAGTTTCCAATTTTCCATTACATCTTTTTTAATAATTGGATTAATTTAACCTTCAGGTGAGATTATTTTGTCTGTAGTTTCACTGTGTAAGAAATCAAAAGTAAAATAGAGAGACTTGAGAAAGGTTAATGGAAAGTGGGCCAAACAAGAAGTAAAAGCAGCCTAGTTAAGTGTGGTAACTGCTGGAAGACAGAGAAACACATTGAGAGGCACAAACAAGAGAATAATGAAAGAGTTTGTCAAAAAATGAGTTTTTTTCTTGTTCCTACAGTTGAAAGTTTGAGCTTCACAGTGAAGAATGATTTATGTACAGAGTTCTGACAGAATGCTGATTTCACATTCATCTGCTGAAAGCGTACATTTTGTGTGCTCATTGAAATTACGTTAGTTTGGAAGCTAAGTCCAATGCTCAGCATACACAAGTGCGATGTGGAGACTCGAAGCCTCCGGTGCACAAACACCGAGGATGGACTTTACACTGAAGTAGAAGACATATTCGGTCCAGAAAGTTAAACCTGAAAATATATTTTGATATTCACATATTCTGGAGTTTTTAATTAGGGAGAAGAAATAGGTGCCAGATAAGAGATTTAGCTTCAGTAATTCTGAGAGTAGGTTTCGTTAGATAAACCTCAGTAGTTTGATTACTGGAAAAAACACGTGAGAGCACAGTGGAAGTAAAAGCAAATACAAAAGGTTTAGTGTCTAAGGGCTAAGAAGTCTTGTCACCCCCACTACCAAGCACTTATGTGGAAATTAATCTGAGTTCACACTAAATCCAGTCCAAATCCTAATGGTCTCTACTCTTTATACTGGAGGCACATGCCTGTCAGCTAACAGGCTGAGGGGATACCCAGCAGCATGCCAAAGTTTGAGAAATGCAGCTTCTAATCAATCGTGTCATTTCTAATGTTTTTGGGGTCAACAGTTACCGTACTGTAATTACCTTCTTATGCCATCCTCTTCCTGTTTGTAAAATGTATTCACAGATCACATTAGATGTATGATAAATTACATTTAGTATGATTAGTGCACACTAATGAGTAGAAAGCTATTAATTAAAGTTAGCATAATGTTTAGGCCAATTTAGCACCTGTTATCCTCCTCCGATGACCCTTCGACCTGTCTCCAATTCCCCATACGTTCCTCCTCCTGCTCCACAGTGAAGGAGGTGGACACAAACTAGGTGATCCTTTAACAGTGTTGATGAGGCAAAGACAGATGGGTAGAAATGCTTGAAACATAAAAGAGGAGGCAGCACACCTGTAGCACTGGAGCAAACAACAACAATAATCTTTATTGAGACATTAAAGGACTGTTATTTGACGGCAGAGCTGCCTTTGTACCTGTTTTTAGCGACTGACAGCTACGCAGCTGAACAAACGCGCTCATATACAAACACATGCATCCTCAAGCACACCAAACAACCTGATTTACAAGTAAAAGGTGCCCTCGCATTTGCTTTATGTCTCAGTTAGTTCCTCTTTATACAAACTGAACTGAAATCCCAAAACAAAGCAGAGTTGAGTTGTGAAAAACATGTTCATCTCGCTTCATCTCTGATGCTTAATTGGAAAACGCTACACTGTGTCTTCATGCCACGCTTCTGTTTGTGCTGTCACCTGCATGCGTGCCCAGCGACAGACAACCGTCCTCATGTCTTCATAGAATAACTCCCGCTGATCATCCTTCAGCAAGATGGCAGAATGCAGCTCAGACAGCCAGGGAAGCTTGTGAATGTAGGCTTGGCACAAAGACAGAGAGGAGGACAGGCAGACAGGTTGGCAGACATGCGAGCATTGTAAGCTAACTGACAAACAGTAATGACACACATACTGTGGTAGCTGCGAGCTGACCGACAGACAGAGAGACGGAGAAGCAGTCAAGCATGCAGACGAGTTGCTAGAACAGATAGAAAGATAGAGCAGCAGTCACTCAGTCATCCAGTTTTTGTAAAGATGTGTGTACCCATGGCAACACAACAGTGTGACAGCAAGGACTGAAGTTTTTTTCTTTTACTAATAAAGGCCAGGATGTGTGGTGAAGCCAATAAAAACATGTGTGAGTGCGTAAATTACAGTAAAGTAGCAAAGACAGGAAAGGGAAGGGTGTATTTGTTATGAGTGTGTGTGCGCTGCGAGTAGGAGGGATAAGGGTTGCCACAGTCTGACAGCTTGGCCTCCTTTGCACTCCGTCTCTCTCTCCATCTCTTTGTCTTTCACTGTCAAGATTTCTCTCCGTCAGGAAAAAGTCAACGACCAGGCAGCTGCCAGAGAGCTCCAATTGGACAAACTGTCAAAGAGCTCATAGTCAGAGAAGACACATAATGTAGCAAAGTCACAGAGGGCCTATAACATACCGTATCCTCTCTCTGCAGAGCACTTGAGCTGGGAAAATTACGGTAAATCTTTCTTTTGATGCTGATTTAATGCTGTTCTGGTGTCATATTGATAGGAGCAGAAGAGCGTTTGAGTAGAGCAGGTAGAATAAATATGAGTTTGATTTAAAATTCTCTGCGAAAGCGAACGGATTCAGTGCATGTGTTGAAACATTTATGCCATTTGAGGTGCCAAGTGTGATATATCAAGGTCTAAAAAATGAACACGCTTACTGTTTTTTGTAATTACCAGTAGGACAGGGATTTTCTTTTGTTTTTATGCCACTGCGCAAGTATGTTTTTTGGTTGCCAGTCCATACATCTGAAAGTCCTATTTTTGTGAATGCGATATCTCATGAACGTCTCGAGGGAATTTCTTCAAATCTTGACACAAACATCCTCGTTGACACAAGTATGAACTGACTACAATAGAGTGCTGTAGGGATGAAATATTCTTGTAGGTTTATCTGAAAGTTAGCATCGCCCCAGTTCCATCATCAGGAAAGCCAATGGGATATGCAAATTGGAAATTTGGATTGTACAACACAATTATTATACTTGTTTTTCCAAGTTGTAAAGTTAGAGTTAGAACAGTGTGAGGCCTACCTGTAAACACAAACAAGTGAGTTGATGAGTCTCCATGGTCAGCATGATGAAGTTTAATATCCCTGACAACTTCTGTAGTTTCATTTAGTCACTTATTAGCAACCGCCGCTTTTTAAGACAAGGAAATATTAGGTAAGGTAAGGTATTAAGGTATTTACTGAGGCATTTTATGTCATAGAGCAAAATGCGAATATCTCCTCTAATATCTAACCACAGACTTTATTTCAGGCATTTAACCGGAAACTAATTCAAAAAACCCATTGACTCTGACACAAAGGAACTTGAAGTGCAGACATGCCAACTGATTTCATTACCATCATAATGTTCAGAAAAATCACTTTTCTGACCATTATGTAACACCATTACTCAGGAACAGAAGGGTTGATTGTGAACATAATTCACATGTTGTCAGCCGCTGAAGTGGTGACTCAAATTTCGGCTGCCCAGCTCGAAACTTGTGATTGTATTGATCTTCTGTGCTGCTGTGTGTGAAGCATACACATTTTAGTGTCAATAAATCACTTGTGTTCTGTCAAAAATCATCTTTATTGTCCAAGTGTGTGAACAAATGCAGATGATTTTTACTGTTTTTTGTTTCTCTTTTTGAACACCACCACAAGCTGGTTGGTGGTTTTGCTGATATTGAGCCTCAGGTGATTGTCATTGCACCATGTGATGAAGCTCTCTATCAGTCCTCTGTACTCCTCTGTAGAAATAGTCTCTAAATGAAAACAGCATGTTTCTCACTGAAACTGATTTATTTTAATTGTACACATTAATATAGCGATTGCCCCCAAAACACTTTTAAAAGGTACATTCAATTCCTTCAACGTCAATGGAAAGGGATGTGCGGAGGCCTACAACCCGCGAGGTAGTGCTACTTGACTCACTGCCACACCAATGACATGAATGTTAGCAATGTTCAGATGCATAGTGCATTGTGAATAATGCAGCATCTTTACTCATTACAAAGGGCAGGGGTCCTTCCACAGAGGACTCTGGAAAATAAACAGATTAATTTGATAAGAACACAATTCCCGCAATGTGCTGTGTCGACCAGTCAAGAGCATGCAACAGCACATGCTCGGAAGATTCCCTGATTAGTTCATTATCATCACGACTTTATGTGGTTATGAAATAATTTGTCATAGTATTAGAAATCTTTGTCCGGTGTTTTGGTGTCTGATGCCTGAAGCCTGAAGCCTCAAACCCAAACTTTTGATCTCTTGACTGCTCGCTGTAGCAACACACCCACACCAGTGCAGCCCTTTTTATCCTGTTACTGCAGGGCTATTCACAGCATTAATGCCTATGTCCTTCCTCTTGGACAAACTGCCTCCTCGGACTAAAAAGAGGAGTTGGCAGCAGCTTTAAAAAAAAAAAAAAAAAAAAAAAACTGCTACATTTGTGCAGCAAACAAACCTGCTTAATGTTTCATAAATAGAAATTACAGTGTGCTTTCTAGGAAGAAGATGTAATATATAAAAACTAGCTGAATGAAGTATATAGCCCACAAAGTGAACGGTATAGAGCTAAAAGACAGCCAAAGAAAACTATAACGATAATGATTCTACATCAGCCGCACTAAATGTAAGCTGCAGTAGAGATTGGCTGCACACAAGTACACTATTGAGACCCACAACCCCTGGCACAATGAACACTACACTGTACCCAGTGTCTACCCAAACACTTAGAAAGCCATTAAAGTCATTCCAAAAATGCAAAGGGTTGCGACAGACTCGGACGTCTCCTTCAACATGAGGCTTTTTGAATTAGTACCCTCAGGGCCACTTCCTTCCCAGGCGGAAACAAAGAAACTACATAATGTTAAACTGTATTGTAATGTTTTACTAATCTGTGTGATTCCATATGATTCTTCACTCTGTGTATGATATCATTATATTTTCCTCTAAGTACTCAATATTATTATAGTCAAAACAGTTTTGATCACTTGTTTTTGTTTTGACGAATACCATTGAGAGGGATTTATAATGACTATTTACACATTTTTGGGTCCTGTTAATGTCACATTGTCTCTTACCTTATACTCTTTTGAATTTTGATTGTTATTTCTTCTCCTTTCTGCCCTTATGTGTGTGAGTTTTTTTATAGCATACGGTACATTTGCAATTGTTTTTTTGCTCTCACTATCATGTCTTGTAAGTGGTCTATTCAAGCACCTGATGAAGACTCTTGGTCAAAACACATCAGTTTATCCATCATCTGATAAAGGATTTTTTTATATTGATAATCAGAGTGCCTAAGAGTCGTTTCAGGCTGCCAACCAGTACCGTGGACTTCATCATTCATGTGCGGACAGTTTCTTATTTTTACTCTAACAATATTGATTTTCTTTAATAATGGTCAAAGAATATGAATAGAAATGAATGATGTCATTTTTGCCATTTATTTCAAACGTAATGATCTACGCAGCTGATCTACTTTTCTCCAAGCACACGTCATTTCAGTAGACAGCACAGGATTGATTGGCACTTGTTGTCGACACTTGAGCCTGATTTGCTTCACTTGGTTTCTGTCTCTGGTACAACGTCTTCATGCAGTGTTTAAGATTACTTGCAGACAGTTTCACACAGACACTAAAAAACTGTCATCCCAGTTTTCTTTTCCCCTCTGTGTGAATTTACAGGCAGCCCTGTTGTTATATTAGGTTTGACAGACATTTCGACATATATGACAAATTCCTTAGTCAGTGAAGTCTTTCTGGTTTGATATTTTAGATGCTTTTGGTGTTTGTTACAATGCAAGCTCTCCTGGGTTCCCACGACTTTTCATGATTTTACTTAAGCCCTCGTGTTTGTCAGTGTGTTTCTTCACGTCCTCCTCTTCTGTGGTTTTGCCACTCATTGGTGTCATATCTATTTCTCCCCTCCCTTCTTTGTTTTTGTCAATCTCTCTTGCTTGTCATCTTTAACTCACCCTTCCTTTCTTTATTCCCTCCCTGCCTCACTTTCTTTCATCAGTGAAATGTAAGAAATTCAGGTCTGAGAAGCACTCAGAAAACTCAGGGGGAAAAAAATCACTGCTTTGACAAGTGTTTCGAATCCATGGTATTCTTTATTGCACGGAGGCAAATAATTAATGAAGAGTGCCTTTTTGCGTCCAACCAGCCCCATTCACACATACTCCTCGTCGTATCAGTATGCCGCTGCTCGATGCAGTACGCCATGGTCTCACACAAACTGACATTACTGACAGTAACCTCTCAATAGGATAAAAGTGCCTTTTATCAATGGGAACACACTGATTGGTCCACTCAAGTACACAAAAAACCTCTTTAAAGTGTAGAATCAGTCTCCTTTAGACATGAAAGCAGCCGTTGCAGGTTGTTCACAGAGATGACATCAGATGAGTATCTCTGAGCTGGAGACAAAATATGTCTTTTCCGTTCTGAACGGCATTTGCATTCATTTTAAAGGCAAATTATGGTTTATCATACTGCAATTATAATTTAAGTCCAAACCGGGCAGAACTCACGCACAAAGTCTGATGAGACGGGTGTCACAGGTAGAACCAAGGAGGCAGTCGGACCGAAAAACCAACCCTACATCAAGAAAGTGCTGGGGACTACATTGATGAGGGCGAATTGGTGAGATGATTGAATACAATTCAGGAAGTGGAGCTAGAGTAACAGATTAAGGCATTTGCACATTCATACAAAATTGTTTTTAAAGCTTTCAGCCAGGATTTTATAACTGTTTCGACTCCAGAGGTCGTATGAACATTTCCATGTATATTCTTTAATTCCCTCTGATTTAATCTCTCTGTATGGTTCACTGTGTGAGCGTGTAATTGGCTACTGGTGTGTTTGGCTGAATGAATGATGAGGGTGTGTAAGCTGTCTGAGGGAGCTGATTGGTTCCAGCCTCCAGGCCAGAAGTTTTAAGGCCGGCTTCTCCCATTTTGCGTGATTAATAATTATAATGGCAGCATCCTCTTTATCCTAAGCCATTACAAAACATTGGAAAAAAGGGGTATTTGATAGACCAGCAGAGCCTGGTTCAACTTCAGGGCAACCTCTACAGTTTTTATTTTTGCCAGACAAGATGCAAATGAACTGGCTTCATTCACATGAGTGAAAGCTCCAGGGCTCATGTTGGCCTAAGAGTCTGCACTCATGATTGTGTCTCTGTGAGGCTGTAAGACTCATTGTCAAGCAAACTGCCCTGTTAAACAGACATTTAAAAAAAGCATTGAAGAAATTAAAAAAGGTACAAATGATAATAACATAAAGATAAAAAGGTAATGACACCATAGTTCACCAAGACCATGAACGCCTGCATCAAATAGAAAACATATTAGCACCTAATAACCATTTAAACTTTTAATTTGATTGCTTCTGTCTCCTTAGAAAACATATATTCTTTCTGCACTTGTTCGTCTCACATGGGGATGACATTAGCTGACACGAATGAGTTTAAGGAAAGGGGAGAACATGGGCAGCAAAACAAACTGTTCTGTGGCTGATACGGTTTTGATGAGCTGTGAAGGACCTCTTGCACTTTCCCCGTCGAAAGATTGCAGGATAAGTACAGTGTCCGCTGCTAAGATTGCTGCTTAATTAGAAAGAACAGCAGAATCACAAACACTGTTCCCAGGGCAGGATGTGGGTCCATCTTTAAAATCGTTAATAACAGGAATCACTTCTTTGTCTTTTGTTGTTTTTGGCAGATAAGACGCTTTACAGAAAGGTGGAGCCACCTTGCGCATGTCATTAAAATTATGTCATGAATGAAATGCTTTGGGCCATGTAAAAACACATCTTATCCCGTCACTTTTTTAAAGAGCCAAGTCGGAATCTCTGATCAAAAGGATTTAATTCGGGTTGAAGAAATATTTTCCGTATAAACACAGCTACTGTTGTCCATTGAGCCACAGCTCAAAGAGCCACAGTTTGGAGGGATTATCCACTGCTTGATTTCAAAGTCAAACTTGAAGTGAGCAGACTCTCGAAACGTCTGTAATAATCTTTATAATCTTTGTTTTCTCTTTCAAATAAGTTTGGATAACCTTGGGGTTTGTTTAAAGCCTGACTCTCTGTGTTTTTCCTCTTGTCAGATGTCTTTTTTCAGCTTTATTGTAACGCTCACAGATTTCAGAAACCAACTTTCATACCCTGGTTGCAATAAACTAGAATTTTCTTAACATTGCTGTATTCTCAGTTTGAGTGTGAGGGCTTATGCTGAAATCCATATAGAGCTTTGACAATTATCCCTCCCTGACTTTGTTGGCTCATCTGGGGAATTGTACAAGTAACCTTGTCGAAAGCTATTAAGTTTATACTGAGGGCCTGCAACACAAGTTTTAGTCCCACTTTTCTGCAATTATTGAAGTTTTGAGTTTTTTTTCTATTGTAGTTTATTCTCTCTCATGTGTTGGTTCTCCCTTAGTATGTAGCCTATATTGTAACCATACTCTCTCTAACATGTGGTGCATGTGGAACACTAGATGCAAGTGAATTCATGATTATCTTCATGGGTTAATCCTATTTTCTGTATCTTGACACACAGGATTTTGGCACTGAGACAGATGAGAATGTGTGGGTGTGTGTGTGTGTCTGTATGTATGTGTGTGTTTGTGTGTGTGTGTGCCTGATTACTGGTTGTATAGGGCTGTGATGATGAGGATGATGCATCCTATCCCCATTAGTGTTAGCCTAGATCTGTCAGAGCCTTGTTGGGTTACTGCCTGGCAAAATCTCAACCCTGAGGAACAATGGGTTGGGCTAAACCCC
>OMLP01004018.1:57721-81177 GCA_900302685.1 Spondyliosoma cantharus | reverse complement strand
GGCACAGTTGTGTGGCTCAGTTTGTTCGGGAGATCATCTTGTTAGTAAACGACTAACCTCATTAAATGGCAGGAGGTTAACTTGTCTGCTCAGTAGAGAGTGTGCTTATCCTTGGCTCTGAACTGTTACTTGGCTGACAAGACGGCACACTGACTGTAATCTATCAATTACATTTGAAGCTATTGGTGTCTGCTCTTATCCTCTTGACATGCAGTGAGTCAACAACAGAGCTGTTTTCCAGCATTCAGTTTGAAGACACTGTGAGAGGAAACTTGATTTTTGAACACTTGGAGGCTCTACAGTCTCTACCGTCACCAGAGCAGCTTTAGCACCATTGTATTTATTGCATCTTGAATGAAAATCTCAATATGTCATATTTAACATTTCAAATTTGACTTGAACCTTTTAGTGAGTGTTACACAAGGCAGTCAACATGAGAACTTGGTGGTTAGAAGACAAGCTAAACCAACTTCCACAATAAAGCCAGAGTTGCAATCCTGTATAATGTTAAGTCCTTGTTTCACGTTATAGCTAATGTTTAACGGGTAAATTTACCCGAAAATTAAAATTAAGTTATTATCTCCTCTAAATTATGCTGATGGAAAGTGAAGTTTTCTTAGTCCACAAAACATATCTGGAGCTTCACAGCAAATGATACATTGTTGCAGCATTAAAGCACTTGCTTTAAACATAAGAAAATGTTTAAAAAAGATTAAATGGCTCCATACAGCTTGTCCAGCATAATCCAGAGCTCCAGAAGTCCCAATACCCCACACTGAGTTGAAAATACTTTATTTACACTTTTTTTCCATTTTTTAAGCAGAAATCTTGACTAAGCTGCTAAGCTAAAAGCGTTAGCAAGCACCTCGTTCATAGTAAGTGCATGAGCTGAGGGTGAGAACATGATGACTGAATTTTCATTTTCGGGTGACCTGTTCCTTTCAATACTGTACATCTATGAAAATGAAAATGAATGATTTTTGCAATGTCCCTGAGAGCTCAGTGCATTGCTGCTTGACAATTGTGGCATAACAAAACCGCCAGATCGCTTTCCGTTTTCCTCACAGTAACAACAACACAGGGAAAAAATAACGTTTTTACATCTAGTCTATAATGGGGTCGTGAATGCAGATTTTCCCGGGAGATTTTTCGCCCAGTGGAAGACAAAATTGCATCGTGAAAGTGATGTTTATGGGACCAGCCTAAACACTGATGGTGTTATTATTCTACAGCCATTATACTGTGCGATCAACATTGACCTCATAATGATACATTGGAGCAAAAAACACATTTAATGCCAGTTTAAACATTCTGACTGTATGATTGAGATATTATGGCAGTAACTGTGTGACGGGGCGCATTCATCATTTGTTAGTGTGTCCTGGAAACGTAGTTTTGTTTCTGTAGTTAATGTTTTTCTCCTTTTGCTGTATATGTTTTCTGTATATCGTCAGTTCATTGTGTTTGCAGATTGTTTCTATTTTTGTTTGTGTTCTACATCTGTTATGTTGCATATTTGTTGCCAAATCAGTCAAGATATTAATGGGGGAATTAAATCGAAGTCTACAATGTATTTATCTTCATCTTAAGAGGTGGTGGGTGCACTTTGAAGCTCTTCCAACAACTGTTCTTTTTTTCACTGTTGTACATCTCTGCAGTAAACATTACAACACATACCAAGAAGATGATCTTATGCACATGGAGTTTGGTTCATAACGTAGTGCAGCTGTAGTAAACAGTAAGTGTTTATTGTGTTTGACACAATAGCAAATGGGAATTCTGTTTTGGAGGTTTTCTCTGTTCAGTTGGCAAAGTATCAAGAGTGAAGCTGAGGGAGCAGTGAGAGACAAGGGTGGATAGTGTGAACACCGACAGTACAGTGATGCTCCATCCAGTCAGCTGAGAGCCGGAAAAGCTGCCCTTTCACTGTCAAAATAATGAGAGATTGAACACTGCAGGTTACCACAAGGAAAAGGTCAGAGAGATTGATCCCATTCTTATAGATTGATCCCACTCTCAGAGGGGCTTGCTGAGACATTACAGCCCTGATCACTCACACAATGTGTGTGTGTGTGTGTGTGTGTGTGTGTGTATGTGTGCGTGCATGCGTGCGTGCGTGCGTGTGTGTATATGTATGCATGCAACCTGTGCGTGTACATGCAAGATTGTGCCTGACTGAATCTGGTCTGTCCATGTCTTTGCAAGTTTGGTTGTGTATAAATCATCAAATTAGGTAATGCAGCAAGTAAAGCATACTAATTATCCACACTGTGAACACTTCATGTCGATTGCGACTAAAAGAAGTCATGTGAAAGATACATTAAAAGCTCTTAGATAGGGTATAAAGCGACGTACAACCATTTTTTACCATTTCAACTTGTAAGGCTCCAATGAAGGCAGACATAATGAATTCCAGGCTATAAAAGGTTTTCTTTAGGTTGCAAAAAACGTAAACAGAGTAAAACTAAATGAACTGCAAACCCGTGCAGAACGGTCTGCCACAGTGTGCCTCAATTATTTTATTTTCTGCAGATTTCACGCTAATCAATCGATTACACACTTTTGCAAGTGAAAGACTATAAAATCATGTGCACGCCCCTGGAAACTCACACAATTCCTTAAAAAGCAACCATTGAGTTAAAATGAGGACAGATTCAACAACAGCATGGCTTGTTTCCAGCCACGACAGGTTTTCTGAAACACATTTCGGTGAACTATTTTCATGATATAAGAGAGAGTTTCAAAATGAGCCATCATGTTGGTCCGGAAAAAAATGTTTTCTTTATTGGTCAAGCATTCACTGCTCCTGAAACGCCTCGTCAGTAGTCCTGCCTTCGTGTGTCATCACACGACATCACCATATAATACATTTGCACAATTTATGCCTAGTGGCTAATTTGGCATGTTAGAATTGATTTAGCACAGTTGCTCTGTTGCTGTTAGTGGTGCTGGCTCAGGTGTCTGTGAGCTGATCAATCAGAGCAGACAGGGTATTCAGGAGGGATAGTCATATATTTGTTCACCAAGACCATATAATAACTAACATAAATTAATAGTTAATTGAGAGTTAATTATACATAAGTTAATAGTTATTTCACTGTTAACAAACAACTTAAAATGCTTTTACAACCATTTATTTTATAAGTAGCTGGATGGCCATTATAATAAAGTTGCAACTGATCTTTTAAAACTTTCCAATTGCTTAATACATGATAAAAAATGATAGAGTGTTACTGTTTCTTCTTGTGCACCTCATTTGTCTTCATTTCTTTCTTTTAAATAACACTGAAGTGGTTCTTATTTATGGGTCAGTGACTGCAGCTTCTAGCTGAACTGTAACTACTCAGTCTCTCTTCATGAGTAGAGGTGAAACATTTTCTTCAGGGAGAGATCACTACCGTGTGTGTCTGTGATCTGCCTCAAAAAACTCTGCTGCACATCACATCTTCTTCTCTACAGGGCTTAAATAAAAGGTCACATTGCTCAACAGCTCAACTCAGAATCTAGGTCACACACATCACAGACTTTCTTTTTGCAACTAGCTGCAATCACAAAATAAAGACCAAAATGTACAAAAGTAATGTTTGCAAGAAATGTACACAGCCATACAGAGCCAAACTGCTGGTTAGGTAAGAATATTAAAGAACGCTTTAACACTTCCTGCCCATGGAGGGAGCCAGAGAGTGCACAATTTCATAGAGTGATATGGAGCCCCGTGGGAGCACACACACCCACACAACAACACGAACACACAGAGCAGAAACACAAACACTCAGAGTCAGAATCAAGCATTCTGCTAAATATTCCACTTGGAGTAGGCTGCACTTTCAGCACCAACCATTTTCATATCTGAGTTCTTATTCTCTGCACAATTGGTGTTGACAGTCACACCCATCTGTCCATTTTTATTTCTGATGCACAAACACACGCAATATAATTTAATGTGCTGATCAGAATCTATACGAGCACACATGTGCGAGCTGACATACTGTGGGTAACCTACACAACCTCAGAATTCTCCTCCCACTGTCAGTCAACTCACAGCGAGTGTCTGTCCCCCGCACTGTTTCTCTGCCAGGAACCAGACCACAAGCTGCGAGCGAGAAATGTCAGCTGTCATTAAATGCTGTCACAAACCTCACCGAGCTATGATATTTTAGGTGTTTGTGAACAGGAAGGAAAGGAGGATCACTCCCCCCTAAGTGGCAGTTTTCATGAGTGTAAAGGAAATTACTAATGTAAAAGAAAGCTGAGGCAATGGTGGAAAGACAGCTACAAGGAAACCAAGCAATTGGAAAATGAGACAGCAGTGCATGGCGACATTAAACACTGTCACACATCATGTGTAATCCTCTGCCACAAAGTTTTACTACTGAATGTCAAACTTTGTCCACCCTCCTTCTTACATGAATTCTCCCAAAAATAATTCAACAATAGCTTTTCCATTTCTCCCATCAACAGTCTTGGTCATTACTTCTGACAATGCACAACAAAAGCGGTGGCCACGTCAACCCTCAAAGTGAGAACAAAGAGCTGAAACCAAGAGGAGAACCACGTAACATAATAATCCTTCAAGTTCTGCATCTACCAGAGATTAATGAGCCATACAACAGAGGAGGTCATAATTAATTTGTAACGACTGAAGGTCAGGGGAGCAGAGGGTCATTGTGAATTATTAACCACAGTGTTCACGGGGGCACGCTGCCAAGCAGGTGTGAAACGGGGTGAATTTAAGGTGAGTGTAGAAATATGTCATGCACAGTTTGGTGCCAACGCAGCTGACACACAGACACATTAAAAAACAGTCAATGAGTTATAGGAACTATGTGGAAGCTTCAACCGCCACAAACACCTGAACACACAGCATGTGAAGTACTGATTCAAACAAATGTAAACAAAAGTGTAACAGCCGCTGCAGCAGTCAAAAGTTGCGAGACAATTCACTACAAATACCCGTACTCACTGTATTCAGTCCTGTCTCAATGCAGAAATATTCACAATAGGAAGCAAAGATCAGCAGAGCAGGTTACTCAAAATTATTATGCACAGTCTGAATGAACAGTGCTTCAAGACTACCAAGTGCACAGCATGAAGTGTGAGCAAGCACATGCCGCGGCAGTGTGCCAGGCTGTGCCACACCACGCCACGCCGCGGCTGTGACAGGTCAGTAAGAGTCAGCAGGTATATAGGTCAATCCCCTGGGACTCCTTCAATGGGGACACGTGGTCAGGCCTGTGGATTAGAGAGGAAATGAAGGATCATCCACTGAGCAAGCACGACTCAACTACAGTCACAGTGGAGTTCCATACAGGGCATTCAAAATCAATATACAAAATACAGAAGATGATCACAATGAGATTTTTGTTTGTTTTAAATAAATATTACTTCTTCTACTAATTCAGGCTTGCACAACCCGGGCATGTTCAACGAGCCACCCTGCAGGTAGACAATCAAATCTTTTGAGTAGTCAGTGAGCTTATTCTTACTACAGTAATGTCAAATCAGTCCGAACAAGGTCACATTTTAAGAATGAGAGGAATCTTATCCCAATGAAAAGCTACTCAGATTTGAAAATAATAAAACTCTGTTAAAAACTACAGTAGTCTCTGAAGTGGAAAACAAGAAAGCAACCTTGATATTATTGTTGGCGTTGCAAGGTCCTCCCCAACAGATTCTATATGTGGACCTGTTAAATATAAACTGAATATACTGAAAAACAAAATATGCTTCATGTACACACTTTTGAACGGAACGCAGCAGACAAGGCTCTGCACCACTGCCTCTGTCTGTGTCCAGCTCTGAACTACCGCAATGCACATTTTATGTAATAAACAAACCTGAACAAGATAGAATTCACCCTTGCACACTGAAATAACGTTCAAACACGGCTAAGTGGCTATATGTTTTCATCAGGACTAAGAGTTTACAGCCACACTAGTAGTTATGTAACACTGTACTTTGATAAAGCAGTGCTCTGAGCTGAATGCTAAGGTCAGCATCAAGTGGCAACCCCCAGGGGCTGAAAAATGAAACCAATGAGAAAATTCCAAAAACTGCCATTCCCTCAAATGGCCACCTGAGGTGGCTCCAAAAGTGAGTCAATCCCTAAAGAGCCCATGTTAAAATTCCCAACTTTACAGCTGGAATAACCGTGTTTACAGCCTGGCAGAAATCATGGTTTTGATCTCTATAGCAAATTTCCTCGCTCATTATAACTATACAAGTGGTGAATTCTTCTATGACTGTCTCGGTAAAATTTTACAAACACTTTTTACGGTCAATGTTCAGCATTCTATCAAATCCACAATAAGAATGCTAACATGCTCATTTTTTGGTAAACATAATGTTTACCATGTTCACTATCTTCATTTAGCATGTTAGAACACGTAGACACGTAGGCAGATTTAAACTGATCCATATTCTCATCCATAGACAGATGGTGCTAACATGGCTAAAAGGGAGAAATGTATATTTAATGTAGGAACATGACTTTTTAGGGTTTTTTGCACAGAAACATTACAGTATAAACAGACATTGAAAGCTAGCCCTATCCTAAATTCAATTATTACATGACTAATGAACAAAAACAAGCACATCACCAATGTGTATACAGTAGAAGAATATTATTTCTTTTGTGAACAACCTTTTCTCCAGCAGAGTGTGTTGCTGCAGGACAATAGTGTGACATCTGCCATTAAGTGTGTGTGGCTCTGATGTCTCTCCAGGGGCTGGACAGAACAGGGTCAGGTCATGTTTCTGCTCTTTATTTACTTACACTGTCAGTTTCTATTTGTTTCAGCAGGGGCAACAGGTGCTTCCTTTTTGGCCTAGTAGTTCACATTGGCGGGACTGTCCTGCCTCAGTTTAGGGGCCCTCGATACATAAGTTAGAGTGAGAAGCACCAAGACATCCAAGTGATACCGCAAGATCATTTTCTCTGACAGGTTGTTAGGTAACCACACACGTTCTATATGAAGTGAGTCTTGGGATTGCTACAATTTCAGCTGCAGGTTTGCATTTAGAGGAAGTCATAAGATTTTTCATTCCATTTCATTTATTTTTATTATGCAGGAAAGATTAAAAAGTAGCATTTCAGATGTTCAAATGTGTTAGATATAAAGTGGTCTGACTCAGTCTAAATCTGGTATCTATCTATCTATCTATCTATCTATCTATCTATCTATCTATCTATCTATCTATCTATCTATCTATCTCTCTAATCTAAACTAAATATAAATGCAATAAAAAAAAATGCTGAATAAAATGTCTGACATTGTTATGTAAACAATGACACCTTAGAAAAAAACTAAACAGCACCTTAAAACAACATAGAGTTGTTTAAATCTATAAAAATGACAATTACCAACGCATATAATAAGCCTAATCCATCGCCTCCACCATGTCTAAATATAACTGAATCTTTGAGGGAGATTCTGTGGATCCACCTCCTCCATCCCTCAATTTTTTGTTTTCAATCTGTCCTGGAGGACAAGAACAACCCAATATCCCTACTCACACACTTCAGGACTTGTAGGACATCATTTAGAAGACAACTGAAGCTGTTCTAAAGGCAAAGGGTGCTATTCAATTCTTTCCTAAGTTGTTTTTGGTTGATAAGCCTTTTAGCCCTTTTAGCTCTGCTAATTTGCCCTGAGAATATTCCAAATGAATTGCCGTGTTTATCCCTCTGCAATCTTGCTTAAAACGTACCCAGAGTGGCAGCTTGCAGCTCAGCTCAGTTTAGTGAATGCACCGCTCACTGTGGTCAAACTGTCTAATGCAGTCAGTATAATAAGGCATCTTGGATGTGTCTTATTTTCACTTCCTACACTACCTCCCTCCTTGATTGTGCAGTCATATTTCCTGACTCATTCCCTGTTCTCCACCTTTTCGGGGTTTAATCAGCACACAGGCTTAATGTCAGCAAGATAATAAGACACACAGCCCCAGCGTGGCTGAGTGAGATTAAGTCCGATGCATGCACTCGTCAACAACTGTATAGTTTCTCTGCAGCATTGTGCAGAGGATGGGTGATGCCATGGGTAATTTGCTCACTCCCATTGACTCACAGGAAGATTAAACAGTCCAATGTGCAAAAATCTTCAGAAGCAAACACAGAATAAATGCAGTGGCAGAAACAAAAGTCAAACCTCTGAACATACATCTGTTTTCCGAAACATTCATCAAGCTGCAGCCAAAAAAACCTATTTTACACTGTGGTTGGCAGCCGAGCCAAAACAAGTCATGTGTCCCGTCGCATATGTCTGTCCCCGGGACAAGTTAATCAGGCTGTCTCCTCAGCCCTGTTTTATTTTAGATGAGATTCTAATACTGCTGCCAGGCGATTCTACAACTATCAGCCAAGCAAATACAATTCATGTACCTCACATTTATCTTTTAGACAAGTTATTAAATCTGTAACCTATCAGCAGTGTCTACTCAGATGACTTCTTCACTGAAACACGTTCAGCAAAACTTGATGTCCTCTGATGTTATGCCAGTCTTCAGACACATTGTTCACTGCAGACAAACATACATCCTTTGAGTGAGTGTGGGACTTGCACATACGTTATGAGAGAGGTATGTAGAGGCATAATCTACTATACAGGAAGTACATCAAAGACGACAGCGGTTACAGGACTGTGGTCACACAGAAGCTACGGCAGGTCTTCTCTTTAGATAAATCAAAACAAATACAGATGATTAATATTCATTTTTATTTTTAAATTCCCCTTGCACGCTGCGTCACCTTTTCTGTCTAAGCCCACGTTTATTGAGCTGGATTTTACACTTCTGTTAAAAGTTCTTGTTATTGAGCCATGTTTTTATGTGTGTTAGTGGAGTCAGCATAAGGTAAACTACAATTAGCTATGTGTTCTTAATTCCAAAGCAAAATAGAAAGTGGTGGCAGCTTCTTCTGAAAGGTATTTTGTTTAATTGAGATGTAATATGGTCTCCTATCGATCACAAACCCCTGAATTAAATAAAATCAAAATCGTGTCACAGCAGATTTTGTGAAAGTTGGCAAAGAATCAATATTTGATTATTTACACCCCTTAAACTTTGGGCTTGTATCATAATTGGTCTAAAAATCATTTGTTGATGCTAGCTACTTGTTTATGCAATAAAAAATGGTTTAGGTACTTCTGATATTACCACAATACATCACCATATACGCTGTAGAGAGTTTCCTTTATATTTACAGTGAGTAACTTGCAGCACTGTAGCACTGTATGTGTGCCTACTACAAAAGAGTATTTTACTTCATTTCTTGCTGCATTTTGTGATTTAGTTTATTTATGTTGGCTATTTAACAAATTTAAGAGGCTTTCATCTTCATAAGAAATATATTTAATTTTACTTCTTCATATTGTTGTCATTTTCCCATTAAAGTTGTTAATGGAAGGTTGTTAAAGGTAGAAGATCCTGTGGTAATGTGTGAATGATTCCCAAAAGTTCAAAATGCACTAAGTACAGTTTATTGATCGGACATCTCTGCTGCATCTATTTGTACATAAAAGCAACAGGGATCATTATCTAGTTGTTTTTTACGATAAAGGAACCAACTAAATAATTCAATACCAAACATAAACCATTTAAGTGTTCATTTGTGAAGTAATGTGTTTATAATAATGCAGGTGAATGACAGTGACCAAATTAACCCATTAGGAACTATAACCCTTCCTTTGGTTGTTGTGTCACGCCCCCAGCAGCAAACTGCACTGTCAGTAGAGCCACGCTGTCTTCACTAATGGAGGCAGTGGGAGGACCGTCTCTTTGCTGAGTGTAATGGTCCTGCCAATGCTTTTGCTACTGTTGTTATAGGTTGTCGGGGTGACTGCTCAGAGCAGCAGCCAAGACCCTCACTCACTGATCTGGTCATCTCCACTGCTACCCGACAGCTGCAGCACTGAGAAGATTAGCAAGGGGTTAAATGTAATATCTGAGCGATCATTGAGCTTTATCTCTTTCATTTTGTCTCTCAATCTCCTGCTCCCTTTCAATATAGCTCTCCTTCTGTCTGCCTGTTGTTATTTTTGTTCCCCTGACATACAACTCTGTTCCATAATCTCACATTTGTGTTGCCTGCCTTTTAGTATTTGCAGCCTCTAAGCATAGTGCACACTCAACTAACCCCCTCCTTCTTTCCTAATGCCAGCATTAGGGAGTAGGCGCATGCCTGAGGTGGTGCGGGGAAGAGAGAGCGGGTGCACGGATGAGGCTGGTGAAGTGATGCGTTGAGACAGGAAGACCCAGTAGCAGGGGTGGGAGACTGCTCCGCCCCACCTTTGTGGGTCTGACAGCGAGGATAGACGCAGCACCGCCAGGGGCCCCTGGAGCATCGCTAAAGCTCGTTAGCATAGCCACCAGGCCTTGAAGATGATGAGTTCTGAAGAGGTGATTAAGCCAATGCTGAGGTCCCTTCTAGGCTTCAAAGCACATCCCCTCACAAGGTACAAAGGAAGGGCATTGGAAGACAGACCCACAGAAAAGGACTGGAGGAGTAATTCAAGTTCAATATGGTCACTGTGCTCCGAGACGGTCATTCATCAAAAGAGCTGATATTGCTGCTGGTGCAGAGCTTGGAACAGGTCGAGGTTGACCTCAAAGACATCTCATGAAAAATGAACTGGTGGTGCACAGAAGTTTAGCAGAATAAGGCACATACGATGCAATCCCAGTGTCAAAAGGTGCTAGTCATTGTAGATTTTCCTGTCACCCATTTGTATTTCCAGTCACTCCTCAGCTTAGAAAAAGGAAAAACAGCGCTGGCAAGAAAAGTACCAGGTCTCTCCTAAATTCCGTTGTTGGAGATTTGCAGCTTCAGTGACACTTACCAATAAGTATTTGAAAATGTTATTTTTGTTCACATTCTGTTGATCATATCAGTTGAAATGAGCTGAATAGCTGAACATTTTCACCAGAATTCAGACAATTCCTTACATGCCACAGAGGACCTCCTTGTCTGTTTATATTTGCCTTTTGCCTCTTTTTCAGTGCAGTTGGTGCAAAGTCTCCATCCTTTCAATGTTGATTTGGACGTTGATTACCATTGCAATAGTAAAAGCGCCAAAGGTTGAAGCATTTGGGTCAACCGTAAAAATTAAACTTCCAGTGTGCCCCATGGGACAAAACTGTACGGAAGTTAATGGCGAGAGACAAATCACTTTCAGATCCTGTTTGAATTGCACCATCAATTACACATATGATGTCTGCCAGTTTAAAATGTTATTTTGCAAGTCACAATAGCAAAAATACCTTTAATTTTGTGTAAAACTGCTCAGTGAACTACATCGTCTCGTTCAATATATATCACCAACACCAATATGGCTGTCACCTCGGCATAGAGGGTAATAATCAAAATAAATCTGGCCATATTGACAGCTGCAGCTATTTGAGAGAAGAGTTAGTACAGGACCGGCTCTTCAAGGTTTCAGTTTGGGGCTTTAGTGACCACTGAAAGAGACCACGTCACTTACGCAACTGCTGGGTGTGTAGTCTTTCTAATTCCGTATTTTCACAGTCTTATGTTTCATTTGTTTTATAACAAACTGTGACTTTCTTAAGTTGAAAAATTACCTTTAAAATAACAAAACACAAATGCGTGATTCATGGCACAATTCAAACAGTATGAAGAAATTATTGGTTTCTAGCAATTCATGACCAAACATATTTGTTTACATATATGAAATCCACTGGAAGTGCCGTGACTTTGCTTCTCTATTACAGAAAACATAAAAAGCATAAATAGACTGGAAGTTCTGGGATCTTTGGGATCCTCTATAGATCTTTCAGCCAGGCTATAGAGGAGTTCCAACAAAGGGTATGCGAGTCCAGATCAGTCTGAGCCCAGAGCCTGCTGCCAAACACAAGGGTCCCAGAGATGAGAGTGAGTGGCATTTAAGCCTCCAGACCAGCGAACCATCTGTGCTGGGTGCCAGATAATCTCGACAGGAAGCAGTCATTGCTTTACATCACACATCATCTTCCTGTCCCATGCAGCATGAGCACACGCTGAATTTCATCAGGGAGTACACTGTGGATCGTGGACATGTACCGCCTCATTACAAACCCAGGATTTCGGTAGAAAACCTTTGTTTCACCATTACAATCTCTTCAATGCTAATTTGTTTATCAGGCAAAGTCAAAATGGCATTGTCTCAGTTTAATCATCCAACAAGGCTTACTATTCTCAGATGGCACTTATTTGTGTGGGTGGATCTTTACAATGGTGTGTTGGGGTTAAGCACCATACTCAAGGGGATCACTACACTCCCTCAACACGGATTAGAAACACTCAACTATTAGCTCCTTCAACAAGACCCCCAAAACACACACACACACACACACACACACACACACACACACACACACACACACAGGCGCACACACACACACACACACACACACACAAACACACTTGTCTTTCTGTGTCTGTCTCTTTTTGTTTGTGTCTGTATCACCTCTTCTAAATACTCTATCTTATTATGTGCGGGGGGTTTTAAAATGCTCACCCTGCTGCTGGGTGCTAAATCAACAGAGCACAGACTGAATCAAAAGGGCTGAGTACCCGTGTTACAATGTCAACTGCAAGCGATTCAACCAGAAGTAATTGTCAATTCAATCAATGTGTCAACAGCAAGCAGTCTCCAACTAAGGCGTGTAGACAGGAGGAAGAGGAATGCAAACGGAGGGAGAGGTGCGCTGAGATGTGAAAAGAGAACTGCGACTGCAACTGAAACAAGGGAACAAAATAACCACAGTGTCACATTAAAGAATGTCACAGGGAACATTTTATGTATCTGGTACATCACATAAATCTGTAAAATGTATGAGAGCTGCAAAACATTGTAGCTGAAAAAAACTAAGGTATAAGGCAACAATTAAATATTTCACAAGAATTTATTTCTGCCTTTGGCATGCTGGCAGTTTTACAGCGAGGTGATTACAACCATTCAATATATTAGAGAACAGAAGTACAATGATGTGTGTAGGTGTCCATGCCGTATGTGAATAAGTATGTGGGTGTGAAAAGCCTGCAAACTTCTTCACTTTAAAAAGTACCAGATGTTACCATTAGTATTTTAAAATGGTAATCAGGAGCAGAACTCAATATGGATTGTTTAAAAGACTAAAATCACAAGGATTTTACATTATGTACATAAACACACTTTTTTTGCAAAGATCCCTTACATTTAAATTTCAATTCACCAAATTCAAAGGCAGTGTCAGCGTTAACCAAGCCTTAAAAGGTGATGAAGAAAACTCTGACAGTGACGGAGACAAGTATCCCGAAGATTCATAATTTATTTGCTTCGGGAAAAAAATGATTTGGGAAGGCACAGATTAAAGAAACCAAACTTTGTAACAAACTTAATTCCTCTCTTTTGTTGTTTATTGTTGAATCACTGAAGGGTAGTACTTTTTGTCTTGACTGGTGACGTTTATTTTAACTTGCCTACACTAAACTGCAAAAAGCAAGATAAAGTCAAACTGCTGTTGTTAAATAACAATGATCTGTTGATCATTACGAATCCAGACATAAGTTAAACAACAGCCAAGCCGTCAGCATTGAAAACATTTTCAAACCAAAAATGGATTTGAATCCTGAGGTTAGATGCAACAGATAAATCAAATCATGGATTTGAAGAATCGTGACACGTCTTCTGACAAATACATAATGGAGACAGAATTTTATTTATTTATTTATTTTATTTATTTGCTATTGTCTAAAATGACATCAGTGCAGACAACCCTGACTGAAAAAAGTGTTGCTGTGCTGTGCAGAACATAAAACAGAATTTAATCATCAAATCTTTTTTGACATATGTTAGTAAAACAGTTTGTTTGCAAATGATTGTATTCTGATATTCTGTATACATAACTATATTAAAAATAATGATGTTATTGTTAGTTGTATTTATAAACTACAAATAAAATCATTTCTGTGAAGACAGAATAACACAATCATTTGTGAACAATGAACTGACAAATATTAAAATCAAGCCAGACTGTGCGGAATCTGTTCGTTGTTCTGTTGTGTTCCAGTGGGTGTGAATGCATGCATCCTGGCATGTTCAGCAAGTGTAAGAATCATGTGGGTGTGTGAATCTGATTTCTTGCAGCAGTATTTTATGTGCACTGGCTTCAATAAGCACTTTGTATGTGCAGCGCAAAAGGAATATGGAGGTAAAAGGCGACAAGCAGCTGACTGAGGCCGGGTGGGTGTTTGAATCCGTGATGGTGTACCATCGTCACTTTGAGAGCAGCCAGGCTGAGCGCGGCAGGCTTGGATGCATGATGCCGGCAGCCATCTGGCTTTGGATGGGACTCCTGAGGGAGACACAGGCTGGTGCCAACCTTCAGAAAACACTTCCAGCATGCTTGAGAATGAGAATGACATGTTCATCTATACTGTGGCTCTGTTTGAGAGCGGCAAGTGTGTTGGTGCAGAGCTGTGACACATTCACAAATACTACATGTTCTACATATGTTTCCTGTATGCCGTGAGTGTCCTCAAGGGCATGGCAGTCTTGAACGATTTGTAGTCTTAAATGGAAGAATAGATAATTCAAGATATGGATATGTAGCTCTCAGCAGCTGTTTGATTTGCAGTAAGCGACTCTTCAGCTGAGTCAACATCATGTTGCAAATTTAAACCTCACGTTGAAAGAATACATTTAATGCTAAACTATGATGTATGTGTGACTTCTCATTATCAACATTTCATCATGTGCTAACTGCACAGTTTTAAACAACTTGTCTTCAAGGCACATAAAAGTGAGCCAGTATAGAGTTACTGCAGACAGCATTACAGACTGTTTAAAGGTCTCTCTTTGCACAGTCTCTGTCTGTAATTGCTTTGTCACAGCTGAGAATATTACAGAATGAGGCTGCAAGAGTACCCGTGTGTGTGTGTGTGTGCGTACATGTGTATCCTACTGTATGTGTGTCTATTAGGGGTGTAACAATACACGTATTTGTATTGAACCGTTTCGGTACAGGACGTTCAGTTCGGTACAAGGCTGTGCACGGGTGAGTTCCTGGAACGGAAGTTGCGTGTGTTTATTTTCCGCCAGCAGCTACACGTGCAGCCCGTTTATGTCATAGCTAACGCTAGCGAGAAAACCAGAGCTTGAACACCCTCCCGTGTCGCTACAGTCTCCTGCTTGGGAACACTTTGGCTTGCTTAAATATTGCAACAGAGAAAGGCATGTTTCCAGTGTGACTGTTTAACTCCGGTGTTCATTTTAACTGGCAAGGGTCCCAGGTGTGCTGGAGGTGTGGTTTGAAAATCCTGCGTGGAGAGAGAGGGGTCCTCGGCCATGTCCGCTAACCAGGAAAAACATTCCGATCGCCCTGCTCATCAATCCAAGTCATGAATACGTCTATTCATTTTGACGTGGCTTGAACACTACTATTCCACACGGAGATGCCGGACCACTGCAAACCGCTGTTCGACGAGCGCTACAGACCACACAGCGACAGTGTAGGTGACTGTGTTGATGCCTGTCCTAAAAAAACGCAACTGTCAATAAATCGTCCAAAAGTGCATATTGTCGTCCTTATATCTTCGTAATGAAAGCCTGTACTCACAATAACTGAGTCAATGTGGACAAGTTAATCTTTCTGGCAAAAAAATATGAAGGTTGAGTAAAACTGAACAGGGCTACATGCTGGAACTGTTAGTGCTGCACTTCACTTGTTGAAACGTTTTGTTAAAAGACTTTAACAAGCTGTAAGGAATTTATATTTATAATATTTCATATAGTTTTTGTTTGATAAAATATTTAATTCATTGAAAAGCTTATTTTATATATATTTTGTTTATTTGAGAATAATTTATTAACTTATTACCAGGCAGCACTTTACAACAGTATTCTATTTTTTTTTTATTTTATTTTGTATGTTATAATAAATTGTTGGTTTACAAAAGTTCTGAATACACAATAAGCAAATTTATGTTTTGCATTTTGTTCCCATACTGTACCGAAAATGTACCGAACTGTGACCTCAAACCTGAGGTACGTGTCGAACCGTGATTTTTGTGTATCGTTACACCCCTAGTGTCTATGGTATGTGTCTATGGACATACTAATGAGGGAGGTAAATAGCAGACAGAATGTAAAATAATGAGCAATTTGTTTGGTAAATATGTTGATGTAAACAAGTTAGTTAAATGCTGGCTTCTTTCAGCTCTGTATTGTTTCTGGCAAACCCAATCTTTGTGACAAAGGACCAGAGCCAGCACAGACCACAGATGTATCTTGCTCTGGCAACCAAGCAGTAGGGCTGCAACTAACGATTGTTTTCATCGTAAATCTGACCATTACTTTCCTGATTAATAAAGTAATTGTTTAGTCTGCACAATATCACAATTGTGAGAAATGCTCATAACATTTCCAGGAGCAGAAAGTTACGTCTCCAAAATCTACCACCTACGCAATGAGTTATGTAATGTCTCAGTACTTACATACCCTTATAGTCTGATGGTAGGAATGTTACAAGTCAGCAGCTCATGAACATGCTAGCACAAAATTGATGTGACATATAAACTTATTAACATCATCTATTGCTATTGGTAAACATCAACCAAGTGAATATTGGCCAGGAATATGCACACTGAGATTCAAAATCTCTTTTACTTGGGAGGAGAGGGCATAAAAACTTTTGCATAACTGTAACCCACTTAAAAGAAGCAACAGACTACAGCAAGACAATGAATTTACCACTGTGCATTCAGTCGTCAAATACACCTTAATCCTTTTTATAATCTTCCATACTTAAATACTCAAGTTTAAGGTGTCTCTGTAGCTCAGACCAAGATGAAGGTGCAAACTATTCAAAAGCAGATTTGAGGAATGACATTCACATCATCACTACTTTTTGATTCCCCAATGAATCATATTGAGTGAACGCTCGCATCTCAAACACAATCTGCTCCTGGTACTCACACAAGCAGCCGCAGTAAAACTAACCCTCACCTGCACATATGCATTTCTCCTCCCTCTCGCACACACATGCATGCACATGTATACACACAGGCATCAGCACACGCTGACCTTATGTGACACGAGGAATCAAACACAGCTCTCTCACTGCTGCACACTGAATGAACTATTTATAATGTTCTCCCTCACTGAATTATTGATGAGCTATGTTTTCTGTTTCTCTACACTTTTTCTACAGTTCTGTGAGAAAATTCAGCTCTTTTGCTAATGATCCACTCAGGGCCTCTCGTCTCGTTACAAGCAGGGCACACTTCTTATATCATAATAATAGACACATGGAGTCAGATCAACAAGCCTGCCCAATCGTGGGAATGAAATATTATGCATATGGGAAAACTGGCGATCAAAGGCTAATATTATAGTGAGACTGCTGGGGGCTGAAACATAATGCATTGTGTCAAACACACCTCCGTCTGTATTTACAGTCGAGGAAAAAGCTAAGGCGTGGCTCAGCTGCTTCAGAAGGCTGGAGTCGCGGAAGGAGAGCCCGAAAGACGGAGCAATTCAGGAATGAGGATTGACATGTAGCGTACTGTTAATCAGATTGAGCAGCTTGAAACTCCAGTGAAAAACATTGTATGTTCTATTTGCATCTAAACTCTGGGGAGATGGCAGTGACACACGTTTGGTTTCAATCTCCTTGAGAAGCGTGCTGAGGGAGGAAACAGTCCCAAAACAAGGACATCGTATTTATTCAGAGCCACACATGACATTCAGCACTAATTGATGTGAAATATTGTGCGATGTAACAAACAGTTGGCTTCCTCTCATTATCTCTCGTCCCCTCTCTCTCCCCCTCCTTCTCAATCTATCACCTCTTTTCCTTTCTCTCCTCCTCCTCCTCCTCCTCCTCCTCCTCCATTCTACCGCTCGTTCTCACACAGACGCTGGCTCTCATCATCTCATCACACATTAAAAAGGGGGCAACAATTTTTTTTATAAGATAAAGCCTCAGCCTAATTTGTTCTGAATGAATTATGCATTGTCTCATGGGGTGACGGAAAATGTATTTTCATGAATATTTTCACGCATTCTTCCTCGTTTTCACGAGCTACAGATAATTTTTTTTACAATCCTCTCTAAGTACGGCAAAATTTCATTACAGGATGTCTGTTACCAGTGATGCTCTGGGTGTGACATAGTTAAGGCAGCGTAGACTCAATACTCTATGTTTTTCACAGTTTTCTTTTGTTGAATAACCTTGACCCTATGAATTATCATGGTAAAAAAGTCAAACCTGTTCATGGTGAATACCGTTCATAGCCACTTTAAGCAAATGTTGCTTTTTTTGCTGCTGCTGTAATTACTTTTGCAATCAGCGGCTCAGTTGCATTTTCTCTCCATTTGTGAGGTCACATTTTATTAGTGGAAGCATTTCCTCAGCCGTCAAGAGCGCAAGACGACTTTATTTACTGTAAATTTCTTCCTCAACAGAATTTTTGTAGACGAAGGCAGACAAGTGAAGACCAGTACCACTAATTTTCTGACTTTTTTAAAAAAACAACAACAAAAACAAAAACAAAACATTACTGAGCCTTTGACTCTGACTGAGACATCTGGTGCGGTTCGTTTTGTTTCAACAATACCAACAAAATACGCTGTCGCTGTCAATACTTCTAAAATGTTTCAACCATGCCCCCCTTCAGAGGCTGAAAGAGTTCACACTCCCTCCCACAATTTTAATCAATCATTAACAATTATTTCTGTTCCTGAAACAACAGGAAATAGTCCCCAACAACAACATAATTTACTTCTGTTTGAGTAAAATTTGAGAAGAAACTGCAAAGCCAAGCTGTCTTATCCCTTTGATGCACAAGGGATGCTAACTCTTTCTAGTGCACAACATGGATCAAAAATGACTAAAAGAAATTAGTGTTTCTCTGCTGTATCTTCTGGAATCAAATCATGTTATGATTTATTCGTCCAAGTATTCATTAAATATCTTTTTTTTTGATGACCACGTATCACTATTTTCATTTCAGCATTCCTACTTTCTGTATTGCTGCATCACGTTTAAACTTATGGGTTTATCACCCAAGTACACAAGTGTGATTTAAAGGTGGAATTTGTAAACTATGGCCAGAATTTAAAGGTAACCCTAAAAAATTCCCAGCAGCATATTACCAGAGTAACCAACAATTGATGTTCTTTGCCAGCTGTCATTGGCTGCAGCAAGCTACCATTGGCTAAATAGCTCATGGCTGCCAGGAGGAGCCAGTTGCCCTAGAGTTTGTCTGAACCGGGAACTTAGATTATTCAGATTTAATATTTAAAATATGTTTTTTCTTTGTCACACATAGCATGGGATTTATATTTTGTTGCCCTAGCAAATGTTAGCTCGCTAGAAGAGAACACGTCAACAGCTAAGGTTTCTAAAAGTGCTGGACATATTTCTCTCTCTCACTAATAATGGATGTCAGGTAACCTTTACCTAATGTTCAAAATATTGTCATATAGATGGAATAATAATTTTTAATAACAGTAACTCGGCTTCTGGCTAGGAGAAAAGTGCAGAGGTACGTAGAGATGGAATCACATATTGTTTGTTTTGGTCTTTAATGGGATTTCTTGATAATAACAAAAATGTAGAAATCTAGCAAGCCGTGTCCTTTAGTATATTAAATCTAAGTGGTAAACAGTTGTCATTACCCAGTTGTTCAGCCACTCAGCATAGATATTGATATGCTCAATCAAATAAAACCCTTAATCGAACCAGGCCACATGAGAAAATGATGCAGCCACAGGTGTTGTAACCACACCCTCATGAGCACAGAGAGTAGTGATTACAATTCTGCCTGCAACATGCAGGAAAAGACAGAGCTGAAACAGAGAAACAGAAAAGTTTGGAGCGATTTGTTGAAGATGAAGAGGAAGATCATCCTGTCAAACAGGCTGTGGAAATCAATCTGAGAAACTAAAATTCAAGTACAAAGCCTCACACCATATCCGAATGGTTCTCACCTGCTCTGGAGCGAGCAAGCCTGCCAGCTTGCATGGATTGACAACAAAACGTGTTCACAGGTTTGGAAAGAATGTACCTTGAGCTGGATTGAGTCACTGACTGTAGCTAGCAGAGGAGAAACTCACCTAAATGACCGAGTCTCTCATGAAAACAGAGAAACAGCAGTCTGAAAGTTTTTGTAGACTCTCAGCATCTTAGCAGCCGAGCATGAAAGGGACGCCTGACAAACAAATTATCTCTCTGTTTCCATAGCGATCTATGAATGGCCTGTGCTAGTGCCTGTGACAGCCAGATGCCTGGGAAGACAAGGCTCGCCCATAAAAAGCCAGCGCTCTGCAGAAAGCCTGTTATTACTGCTATCATTCAATTGGACTTGATTTGCATAATTAAACTCTGTTATTGCCTGGCTCTGGAAGACTGCAAGTCTCACCGACTATATGACGGAGGACAAGGGGGCACTTAAGAGAGGAATATAGCCTCAGCTGACCCAAGGATGTGACTAATCAATAAGAAGATTATCCATTAAATTGAATTTGATAAGGCTCCGTTTCCTGTAGATTGTTCATATATTTCTGTGCAGCTTCAGGGCAGAGTGCACACTGATGAGGTGAGTCACACCCTGGACTTCACTGTGCTAACTACATGAAAGGCCCTGACAGAGCAGAGCAGAGCAGGTGCTGCCTAAGAAACACAGACAGGGAGAGGAGAAAAAACAGAGACTTACATAAAGCCAACACATCTAAATATTGACCATTCTTGTGCAGAAATTTTCTTTTCGTACATTTCCTCTGCAATAAATATTTTGAAGTTATTTAGTGATCCCTTGTTGTTCAAAAATTAGAACAAACAATAATGAACCATTCCTTAGAAATACTAAGAAACAATAGCAGAAACTAGCAGAGACACACACCACGGTGATCGTGAAGAACCTCAAGACGAAGCAAACAGAAGCAACTGTTGGCCATTTGACAACACGTAGAGCCAAATACTTGATTCATGCCCAGCAGTATCCTGTAAAATGCAGCTTTTTACTCCAAGACCAGACAGCCACAAATGGATAACAACAGAACCCATTCAACTGCACAGTGACACAGCATTTTTCACAGAAACACGTCAATAAATCATTTAATTTAACAAATACATGGTCTGGAAGCAGAGCAGATGACACTCTGTAACAGCCGAACAGATCAAATCAGAATCTTACCTCAACTAGGTGTGGAGTGGGATTGAATCCACACATGTTGCACACCTGCTGGTGGCACTGCGTGCAGGTGTTGTAGTTGGGTTGTTCTGCTGTGTTGCCGATGTTGAGGTTTGTCTTGCAGAGAGGACAACAAGCTTTGGGTTTAGAGGAGTCCTGGGAAGCGTGTTGTTGTTGCTGCGGAGCAGGGGCTCGAGGCCCTAGTTGAGCAGGCTGAGGTCCTGAAGGTTTACCTGCCCCAGGCCCTGGTCCAGGAGGTCCTCCTGGTTTGGGGGCCGGTTTTGGGGGCTGTTGTTGGGGCTGAGTAGTCTCAGATATGAGAGTACTGGCTTGGTTGAGAAGAGAAGCACCGAAGCCAAACAACTTTCCAAAAGTCTGCTCTGGAGGGGGAGGCTGTCGTGAAGGGGAGCTCCCAGCACTTCGAGTCTGGTCCTGGCGGGGGTGGTGGGGTTGATGGGCGGGAGAGTTGCGGGATAGATCAGGCTGGGATGGCGCTTTGGCCATTCCTGGGAGAGGGACTGCCCCTGGAGGGGGCTTTATGTGTTGCTGACCTGGGCCAGCTGGACCAGTCTGTTTGATAGGGCCAGGTCCTGGATGGGCCTGCGGTGGATGGGCCTGCGGTGGATGGGCCTGTGCCGGATGGGCTTGTGGCGGATGGGCCTGTGCCGGATGTGCTTGTGGTTGATGGGCCTGTGCCGGATGGTCCTGTACCGGAGGCTGCGTCTGAGGAGGGGTCTGTGTTTGGGGTGTAGGCTGAGTCGCAGGATCAAGTTTAAGTTCTGGTTTGGCTGCATGAGAAGGAGAGTGTATCTGTTGCTGACTCTTGGAGCGTGGTGTGGTCATGTCCATCCCCAGCGCTCTCTGCATCTGACAGTTAAGACATAGCCACTCCTGAACCTGTGACAGAAAAGATAGAAAAAAACAAAACAATGACAACAAGTAAAGGCATCTATTCTTCAACTATCAGGGTGGAAATTACTGCTGATTAAAGAAATAGTTTGACATTTTTGGAAATATGCTTATGCTTAAGATTGATAACATTCTCATGTCTGTACATCTCCACTCGTGGTGACGAAATGACTGTAGCCAGCTACGATATAACCCAGCACATACCTCCCCATTAAACCACAACTTGTTTTTATACTTACTACAAAAATTAACATGTCAATGACTCAGTTTAAGAGGTGCTGATAGTCAGATTTTGATTTTTAACTGACAGGGATATTGTGCATGGATTGGATAAGATAAGATGAGATAAGAGGAGATGCGATGTTGGTGGGATTTGTGTCTTCGCCCTTTCCCCCTGCATGCCCCACTTTCTTTCCACTGTCCAAAGAGATGCAAGTAACACGAACAACAAAACTCTGAATTGCCAATGGGTGTGAATGTGAACATGAGCGTGTTGGTATGCTTGTGTGACGGACTGGCTGCTTTCCCTTCCCTTCTGATCCAATGCATGCTGGGATAGCCTCCAGCCTGCTCTGAATAGGGAAAAAATTGTGTATGGAAAATGACTGAATGAAAGAATAACTGTGAATGATGTAAAGTATCTCATTGAGGAAGGATTTAAGCTTCACTGTACCTCTGCATGAGCATTTATTGGAAAACATCATTTACCCATAAACAAATGTGTGGGAAATAAATGTGACAGATGGGCTGAACTCTGGACGTCTTCAATAAGTCATGGCTACCCCGGATTTTGTATCTTCCCTCACTTCTTTTCTGGGTCTCTTCCCTTCTTCTTTCCCTCTCATTACACAACATGTTCCATTTCTCATTAAAATCCTCCAGCCATTCTCCTCTCATTTCTCCTGCTGTTGTCATTTCCTTTATGTCTTGGCTTTTCCAATCTTATTTTCTTGTTCTCTTCCTGCTCCATACAGGCACATAAGAAGGTGAAAGTCAGAAAGAGGGCCCTAGTGATGGCACATGGCCATACATGGTAATTGGCATCCTGGTGCTTTGACAGCTGCCACACTATTGTAGCTGTCTTGGATTTGTGGTCATTACATAATGCCTTAATGCATTATAAATGCAGTCAGGGAAAGCTTGTGTGAGGGTTGGAGGTCCTGGTCACAGAGAGCGGGGTGGCAGGCCTTGCCGTGAGCTTTTTCCTTTATACCTAAACTAAAGGGAAAGGGTAAAAATTCCCTTTGAGCCTTTAAAAGATGGATTCAGGAAGACTGGGCTTCAGCTGTCAGCTGAGAATTTTTAGGACTTTGAGACTGGACTGAAAATACAGAAGGGCCTCCTCACTTCTGCTGTGTGCAGTCAAATGTCC
>OMLP01004018.1:22705-43847 GCA_900302685.1 Spondyliosoma cantharus | reverse complement strand
GGGGGGGGGTACTTTTACTATCTCTCACTAGCTCCTGTTCTCTGTTGTTTAGTCACCATCCACAAGTTCCTCTACGACTGTCTCATTTCTCTTTCTCTGTCTGGTGTTCTCATTCCCTCTTACATCATAACTGACACCTTCATCCTCACTATTTTTCCTGAAACACCAAACAGTGTTTTTTTTTTACCCTCCTGTTATCTATGTCATAGCATGATCACATGCACACACCTACATACAAGCTCACGTGTATGATTGCTTGCACGTTCTCAACGTTTCTAAAAAGAACTGTGCCGTCTTGGCTTGACTGACAGCCCTGTAACAGTCTGTGGCACACAACATCCATTTGTTGCTCACTGTTTACATCTCTCTAAATTGCGTTCCCATCACCAGGTTGTTTCACACAGCTCTGACTTGTATTTCAACAATTGCTATGGTTCCTCAAACAATCTTCCACGAGCAGAGATTGTCTTCGTGATAAATTCATCTGATAATATGGCTTCTCGCAAAGGAAAACTGCTCTAATTTATACTTTTGATTCCAGGCTGCAGATACCATTTGGGACTTTGTGGTGAATAAGCATAATCTAAAAGATCCAAATATGGAATCGCCCTCGGTAATCAACACTTTAATCAGCACTGCCATCTCTCTGTAATTTGAGGGGAAATCCTCTCCAATAACAGATTTTGCTCATATTATCCCTGTAATCTGGGACAGTTCAATCAGTGTCTGTAAACTCTTTGTAAATAGAAACTCATCTCTCACAACGCAGGACGTGAACCAAAACTGAACTTATGTTATCAAGAGAAAATCCCAGAACTGCAATAAATGAGTTACTGATTTTAATAAATAGTGATTTTTCTATCAAAACAAATGAAAACAAGAATCACAATAATAAAGATATCTGCTCCTGCTTAATTGGACTGTTCAGCCCAAAATCCAAAATGAATATTTTTTCCTTACCTATAGTGCCATTTATCCATCAAGATCATGTGTTTAAAACATTTTTGAGACTGGAAGCAACTTCAAGGAGAGAGTAATATGAAGGGGTCTTGATAAAATCTTTTAGGTGAATGGTGTTGCGATGGTGTATGAAAAAAAGTATAAAATGCTAAAATGGGACGCCAAATATACTGCGGTTCCGCCCAAGTATAGTATGTGTGGGATATTAGATAAATACTTGGCTTGCGGTGTTCAAAGCACCAAAAAAAATACACTTGAAAATGCGACAGCAATGTCTCTTTCAAAAAATCAGGACCCAGTTACTCAAGATACTTTACAAACCATGTTGTGAGAAGTTTCATTATTGAAACATTTCCTTTTTTCCAAACACCTGCCAACTGTATCACAACCAACATAGAAGGGGGCATGCATCTTCTCATGTTGAAGAGGCTAGATAACTAAGCTAACTAAGTTAGCTAACATTACAGCTTAGCAGAGGAGGACCCCAATAATGTTTAGTTCCCATGCTGTCATGAGCATGAGAATGTCGTACATGGGTTAGCGCTTTGAGCACCACAAGCAAAGAGTCATCTACTTACATTATATTGGAGAGAAAACAGGACACTCTGATATCTCTAAAACTCTTCAACTCACACCAAAACAATCTAGATGGATCAATGGCACGACAGGTAGGAGAAAAATAGTGTGTAATTTAGATTTTGGGGTGAACTGTCCCTTTAAAAGAATATTTTTTAGCATGTCTGTCCCTTCCTCTGGGTCTGTCCTCACCATCACTGCAATCAGAATTCCTGCCATCTCAACGTTATCATCACCTTGATCGGCAATAATGTGACCATCACAAATTCCACTGATGAGCGATAAGGCTGTGTTAGATCTTCTGCAGCCAGGCAAAGGCCCAATCCATGCTAAGTAGGTTAGGGGGGTAAATCTTCAGGTCTCCAGAGGCTGAGCGCTTTCCCTCTCCCTGTCAGCATCTGACAAGCTCACCAAGGCTGAGCTGAAAAATACCTATAACATCCACCTCCGCAGTTCTCTTTACTGCCATGCTCTCCTTCACTTGCTGCCACTATCTATTCTTTACTGTCTGTGTCCGCTTTGCTCCACGCATTTCTTTCTATCCCTTCCATCTCCCACGACTTCCTCCTTCCAACTTCCGCAGAATCTCCCTTCTTTTACTTACACAAATATGCACTCAAGCAAGTAATACATTTACATGCACATATCTACAGTTCAAAAACCAAACATTTTACTGCCTAAATCCTAGCATTTATTCAGCCTATAGTTGCTCTGATAGCCTGTGGGCCGGCTTAACTGACAGTGCATCTTGGCTGCAATTTGCAACATGACTCAGTGAAGTTGATGTGAAACTTTGTGACAGATGACACAGCCACACTTGACTCACAGTAACAGCGAAGCATAGCCTAATTCAAATTAGGCAAGTGATTTATTTTAGGATGAAGGCAATAGGCTTTCTCGGCTACCTGTTAACAGAAATGACTGTTTAGATGCATATTAACGATTGTGAATGATGGGGTGATGTGTTGTACTGCGTTCAGTGGTGTTATGAAAGGCTTTGTTTGGGAGAGGCTCTGGGCGTGATGTGGATGCTCACTAGAGCCTGTCAAGAAGGCTGGATGTAGCTGTGTTCAAGTGTTATGTTCTTTGTAACATCAGCTATGGAAGAGCACAACAATTGCTCAAGATAAAGGCCTGAGATCCATTACAGTTAACAGGGAGTGACCAATATGTTACTGAGCACTTCAGCTAAGAATTTTGTGATAACCCAGGTCTTTGGCAATGAAAGGTCATGAGCATACCAGATCATTAAACACTTCATCAATCAAGGCGAACAGTGGCTAGAAGTAGGCCGTTAACAGCTCTCGACCAGCATGCAGCTAATTCACATCCTCACTCGGTTTCACTCAGCCTGTGAGCCATTCACAGCCAATTCGATAACAATAGTCATCACAGACATTACTCACAAATGTCAATGAGAATAAATTACCACAGGACGAATTAAATCAAAATGTAGCGTCTGAATCACCAAAAACGTACACTCGCTGTAAGAGACAAGAGCGAGCATATATGACGTACACATGATGCCACCTCCCTCACCACTATCCACTATGGATGCTAAGAATGGGTAGAGGTTTTGTACAGTTGGGAAGAAAACAAATACATATCCTGAAGAATTATGGCCCATCTGTACCAGGGCAGGACCTGCAGCCATGCCTGCCATGCCCCCATAGTTTGGCCTTTTGCCCCTCAGAAATTACAGGCCCTGCAGTTACAATGGCCTTGATGCCCTGCCCACACTGCCCCAATGTTATTTCACCATTTTCTCCTCTGCCTCTTTCCTGTCAATACGGTATTTAGACACCAGTGACTTGTGTTGAGATTTTGATTATTGTGCAAAATCAAGTGAAATGCGGCGCACGTAAAAAGCATTTGATTTGATTTTCAGCCGGGTATGAACGGCTGGAAACTGAGCTATGTTTGCCGATAGTTTGACACAAATCTAGCAACAGTCAGTCAGGAGACTGCATCAAACTCACCCTGTGGCTGCAAAGCTGGGGAGAATCTGTGACTGAGGGAACTTTTGAGAAGAGCTCACCGACTGAGCAGCTGAGGTAAGAAAGTCTGATAAATTATCAGTTACGTGCTGGTGTTTTTAAGTAGGGTAGCACCGGTATTGGCCTTAGTGCTCTCAAAAATAATTAAAGCAACTGAAGACCAAGTGGCCTCACCCCTAAAATGATAACATTCAATTCTTCCACTGTATCAAACAACAATTATACATAATATGACTCTTACACAGACAGCTGACAAATTAAAGGAGAAGCCAGCACAAGTGTCTTCAGAAGATATTGGGCCACCACCAGCCAGAACATTCTTCCATTCTTCCATTTTTGCTGTTTTGATGATAGTGGTGGAAAGCACTATCAAACATGCCTGTCCAAAATCTACCATATGTGTTAAACTGAGCTGAGATCTGATGACAGCTTAAGGCCATATCATCTGATTCATTTCATAGTGATCAAAACATTCAGTGAGCCCTTGTATCCTATGGGTGGTGGCATTGTCATCCTGGAAGAGGCCCCTCCTATCAAGATGGAAATGTTACATCACAGGAAGAAGGTGATCATCACAGCAACTTTGTTTGACGCTTTCCTTCAAGGGGAATAAGTGGACTCTAACCATGTCAGCAAAATACACCCAATAGCATAACGGAGCCACGGTTGTTATGTTTCTCCACTCATTTATTCAGCTTTTTCCTTTAAATTATCACCCTGTCTCCACAAGGCCTGAAGAGCCTGGACGTGTTTTTGTCAGCCTGTTCACAATTACAAGAATGTCTCTGGACCTGTTTATACAATTTTTAGATCTCATTGCATGTTTCATTCAGAAACCCTGGACGTCACACGGCCACCTCATTCCTTCTTTTCTCTTCAGCCTTCTGGCAGTCTATAATACTGTATGCCTGAATTCATCCTGAATCTGTTTGTGCAGTCGATTGCACAAAAGCCTTTTTCCCCCCCATTTTCTCAGTGTTTTAGATGTTTTTGTTTTCCATGTGAATGCACCGTGACAGATGCTGACTGTGTTTGTAAGTGACAGCGGTGGCTTCACATGCACACCATCTCTACTATGTTTACGTGTTGGGTCAGTCATCAGGTAAACTACCATAGAACCGGGGAAAACATAAACATTTCCCTATAATGAATATGCACTAAAATGAAACAGCGGTATGGTCCGTTCAGATAAGCAGCACAGCCTACCTCTGTGAGGTGAGGGTTGGGGTTGAAGCCACACTGGTTGCACACCATGCAGCGGCACTGTGTGCAGGTGTTGAAGCTTGGCTTGTCATCCCCGGTGCCAATCAAGTCGGTGGTTTTGCAGACGGGGCACAACTTGCTGCTGGGCATGGGGGCAATTTGTGGCACAGAGTAAGGGGAGGTGGGGACACTGCCTCGGTCAGGGGACACGGAGGGGGACCTCCCAGTCCTGCTGCTACCCACATCCACCTGCAGACTCTTCCTGGCCACATGACCCTGGCCCTGTTCTCCTTGAGGTGCGGCATGCTGAGGGGTGTCGTGGGAGGCCAACCTGTCCCCCGTCCCGTGACCACTCTGGACTCCTGCCTTAGGTCCCGGATCTGACAGAGGCGGTCTGGTAAAGATGATAAAGAGAAGAGGATATTAGACCTAGGTCCTGATTTAGGAGTTTACCTGATTAAACATAAAGTAAATATCAGCTAAGGCACTATTTTATACCTAATAGTATAAGATGGCTAATATTAAAATATTATTAAAGGAGATCTCTTATATGTTTTTGTTTTTTTTCTTTCCCTTCAATGTTTTATACAGGTTCTTATGTATGTAAAAAAGTATGAAAGGTAAAAAGGCCAAAGTCTGCACCAACAGGAACTCATCTCCCCTACAGAAAACACTGCTCCTTAGGTGCCTGAAATGCCTCGTCAGTAGTCCTGCTTCTGATTCTATGACTGTATGAATGAATGTACAGTATGTTTATTTTACAGTTTGTCTAAGTGAACATTTTACTGTCTTTACACATATTTCTGGTTTGTTTAATTTCTTTTTTCCAGTCTTATTTTTCACAGTGGTCCGTCACTGCTCAAACTGTTTGTGTGTGACAACCTTTGAAACTGACTCACTCTTTCTTTTCAAATACACCTTGTGTAAACTCACCGCAGCCTATGGCAGTCTAACTTAATCACAGACACGCACAGACATTTCATTGACGTCATCACAAACTTTCCATTCTTTCCACATTGATTCAATCACATCTATAATTCGGATATTTTTATAAAAACAAAAACTCAACTTTCTTGACGGTGGAGATATTATATTGCATTGATTAATCTGAAATTAAATTGGGTGTGATTAGAGACGAATAGTGAGGAGAAAATGGAGTTAGTCCTCGAAAGAAAGGCAAATAAAGGCACAGGAACATTTGCTTTTTGTTGTTATAGCAACCTTGTTTGTAGACCTCATAATATTTTAGCACTGCTCTGTAAATATATCCAGCTTGTGCATTTGATTCCAAGTATATATTTTTTCTATGAGCTGCACTTAATATTCTCAGTAGGTTTTTATACCTGTAATCTCAATTTAATTTCAATTTCAAGGAACAGCACTTTATATTTTGGAACACTTCAGCTGTGAGATGCACTAGGTCCACATGGCAGTAAAATGTTTTATTGTTGTTCATACTATGATATCAGACTACTCAAAACGTTGGCCAACAAAGAGGCATATGTTGAATATTTTATATTGCCTCTCAGTTTCTGTGAAGTGCTCCTTGTGGCTTGTTTTCACTCTTTGAAGTTCTTCTGTTCTGGACTCTGTAATGTGTTTTGGGGTGGAACAAAGGTAGTGTATCAGACAACAATATTGTAAACTTTTGGTTCTCTTGCTCATCCTGGCCCTTTGGGCATTCATGCCAATAGTTAAATAGGAAGGGAGGATTTCCACTGTCATAACAACTTAGACCTTGTTTTGCTATGCACGTCATCTTCAAAGTCAGCCTCAACAGCGGCTCGGCACCCACGGTGTGAGAATGGTGGAAATAAAGGGACGAATAAAGGAATTAAAATAGAGCATGTCAGCAATTATGAGTCACAGCTGATGGCGTGAGTCGCTGCACAACTCGAACCTTTTCCACTCTCCACAGGAGTCCTGTGTTCACCGCAGTGAGCCCATCAGGATACATCTGCACTTTGAATCCATTACTATACTTTTCTGTCAGTGAGCTTGACCACTCCTCCCACTCCGTTTGAGGCAAAACTCGACTTACGATTATATTTCTAAAGCTACAGATAGTGGGCAACTCCAGTTTAAATCTACCCGGTGTCCTCACAAGATAGAAGGTAGTTTCAGTTAATAATAATCACTTGAATGGCAAAGACCCCAAGTAGAGTCTCTAATGACATATGCAAAGCCTCAGGCATGGCTCAATGAGAGTTTGAACTGGCAGACATCATTTCAAATGATTTTTTTAAGATATTCTCACCCATCAGCAGATGGGAGCCCACTGAGAACAACTTGTGGCTTTGTATCTAAAGCGTTGCAAATTGCTTGCTTTATCACAAAGTGGATAGTGAAGGGTTTGTAAGCTGCCAATCTTTTGTAGTGGGGGCTCCCTGTGAAACGTCCTAGTGTAAGGAAGCAGGAAGAGAGTTAAATTCTTTACACAGTCTCAATAATATATCTGACCATATCCCGGTGTCACTTAAAGGAATAGTTCCAGTTAATATGAAGGTTCAGCCAGCAGCTGGTTAGTTTAGCTTGGCACTCACAGACTAGAAAAAGAGGGGGACAGCTAGTTTGACAGCTAGCCTGATGCAACTTTATGTTTTCATACTTCAGCTTTTGTATATATTAAACGATTCTGATTTAAAGGTTCACCTGAAAAATAAAATGTAGTCATTATCTACTCACCCCGATGCCAATAAAAAGTTGGGTAATGTTTCATCTTCATCCAACTTTGCATCTGCATTGGGGCAAGCAGATAACAACTGAATGATCATTTTAGCTATGCTAGGCTAAAGTAGGCTAAGCTTAGCTAAGTGGCTGCTGGTCCAGTCATGAGTGTGGTATCAGCTTCTCATCTAAAGTAACTCTTTGTAAGAAAGTGTGTGTCAACCTGTTTCTCTGACAGATAGTGTACATAGCACACAGCGGACATCATGTTTCAAACAGACTTTATCGACACCATCAGACAAGGTAGAACCCAACAAGTCACACCAAGCCAAAACAACATTTCTAGTTGGTAGAATGTCTCCAACCAGAATAAATGTGCAGGTTTGTACGTTTAAAGACAATCTATCACAAGAAGATGTAATAAAGATTTGGTCATTTAAAAAAACAATTCTGCTTTAATTAAACAACAGCAAGAACAAATGATTTCTTCTTTTGCAAAATGCCCAACATTTAATGGGCAACTAATGTGTGCAATCATCAGAGACTTGCCGGCTCCAGACACAACAATTTTGATTAAAATGTTACATTCAAATCCATTTTCACTTTGAGCACAGCCTGAGGACAGTATTCCTTCAACATCAAATCAGAGATCAGTTCAGTAACATCTTCGCACCCAAGTGTGCCTATTTCTCTACTATGCCCCAGCAGTGTTGCATCAACACCACGCTGTGCCTGACAATACCAATCCTGAGAGCATAAATCAAAGTATTGGCTGGCACAAAGTATCGAGCCAATACATTACTTTGAAAGGGTTTAGTGTACAATAAAAATCATTGCAAGGGTACAATTCATATTTTACAAATAAATAATGTACAAATCTATTATCCTTTTAAAAAAAAACAAGTTGCCTCACATTGACGTCTGATTTGTCAAATATGTGCCCTGGACCAGGGGAACTGATCGGATAGCCAGGGTACCTTTTTTTTAGCCTGTATCACTATCCCCATAATGGAGATTCTATATGTGTCTCATTGATTTATTCCTCTGAGCACTGGAGATGAAACTGGGAAGCTGGGGCTTCAGAGTGAAACCTTTCTTGTGTGTCTTGTGTCTTGAGTGTATGTACGGACGTGTTGTTTGCTTGTCACAGAGAAATTCATGTTAAAGGCATCAAGTCGACAGTGAAATGTCTGCTCACTGACATTGGACTAGCACTGCTGTTTTCACAAGGTGTCAGGAATGTCACTGACTTTTTGGGAGTAAAATGGAAAAAAGTCATATTTTTTTTCACAGAGGGGAAATATTTTCTACCTAATAATTACTCAGCAGAGTTGAGCAGTTTGATTTGGTCGTGCTGTGTAAAGTTAGACACCTTACACGTTGACTGTTGTGCTGTGTTGAAGGGCTTTTATAATCTTTTATTTAGCTCAAGATTAAGGTAGAACAAAGGGGACTTGACACACATTCAAGTGATCTTTGTCAAAAAAGTGCATGCTCTTTAAGAAGAATTTGCTTTTGGTTGCTGTTGTAAGGTATCAGAAAATCAAAGTAGAAAATAGGGTTGTAGCGATATATACTGGTTTAAAGGTGTACTGTGGTATGAAAACAGTTATCATGCCATTTACATTTGTTTATCTATCATATTAATGTTTTTAAAAACATATGTAAGATATTTCATATCTGTGAGGACATAATATTTTAGCAAATTCTAATAGAATGTGTGTTCAACCAAAAGAAAAACCTTTGTTTTTTGTTATCTTAAGGCTTATTCTAACATTAAAACAGACTAATATTAGTGCAGTACCCTGTATCATGATACTGGGGAAAAAAATTAACCATGAAAATCTTTTTTCTGTTGCAACCGTACTAGCAAACTACATTTCACTGCATTCACATAAAATGATAAGGAATCACACACAAAATGAATTCAGCAATTCTTTGTCCATTAGCCAAAACAGTTTTTAAGGCTGCAACGAACAGAATCAGGTCGAGGCTGTAACAACAATCACCTAGCTAGTTATTGATGTTACTGATGCCACAGCACTTCTTATTTCCATTATTTGCAAAGATGTTATCCTTCTGAATCAGACAAGGTTGGCAAACCCTCAAACAGATGAGCAGCTGAGACATGGATGAGAGAGAGCTTACTGTAGAGATAATATACTCCCACCATGTTGGAGCTGTCGTGCTGAAACTTTAAGTCTCCCATCCTGGCTTCACGTGAAGCAGACTACATCACAATCACAACAAGAGGCCCTTGAACAATGATCCCAAAGACAGCACACATACTGTGAGTTAAAGCTACCTTTTGTTTTATGGTTGTTCAAGCGTCATATAGGTGAGCGGCAGTGTGCACCATAGGCTTAGCTTGTGTCTCTTATAGTCTTTTACTTACTATACGTGGTAATGTATGAAAAACCCAGAAGGTCATTTAACAACATTTTCAGAATCTAAAAAAACATGTTGTCCTTACTGCATGACAGTTTCCACAAGTTGTGCCTCTTTTTCCAAATCACAGCAAATATGGCAGTCAGAATGACATACGTCTTTGCTTAGTTTGTACAATATGAACCAAAGTTTTTGACTTGATTTCTGTGTTGATGTTTGTTACCAATATTCTCTGTATTCTATATTCTATAGTTAAAAACACCTACATGATTATTGAAATTATAAAAAAAATGAACACTATGTACAAGAACGTAACAATATATACAAAGCGAACTAACTAAGTCATGGATGACAAAGCACTGAGATTACTATAGATGGAACGGGTACGGATACACCAGAAGCAATAGCATGTGCACTTTGTAAGGTAGATATAAACATCACACTCCAATGTGCAAGAATTGTATATCTTATACAAAACAACACATTAATATTTTGCTTCTGTTTTCAAAAGAGAGCAGGACGTATATATCATTCCTGGCTACCTAAATAATGAGTCTCAACTTCAGAAACAGGTCCAGAATGTTTTTCATCACACAATGGGTAACATATTTCCTTCATCCAGATGGTTAAAAGAGTCTGAAGATTGATGGAAATACATTAAGAACAGCTGTCTGCGTTTTTAAACAACCTTCAGGGTTTTTCAAAGATTGTATGGCGTGTACATTCCTGATTATCTGAAGCTCAGCTCTGTGTGACTCGAATGTAATGGTAATACATGAGGCGCACAGACTGTGGTTGGGTGCACCAGTGTGCCTGCTTCACACTACACCAACCACTGTGTCTGTTCCGCCAAAATACACATGGAAGTTGAGCCTCAGTCATTGAGTCACAGTGTATTTGAGATGGACCATCTACAATTTGAGGGGGTGCAATACACTGAGCGTCCGAGCGCGTTGCACCGGTTCAGTTGGCCTAACCACCTACGTCTAATGTACAAACACATATTGCTTCCTTTCTTGTGTTCGCTAAATAATCTTTCACAAGCTTTGTTATTCGTTCTATTGGACATCTGAGCAACGACACGCTCCCAGTGTCTCGCAATCCATTTTCTGTATCCCACATTTGCATCATAAATAATAAGAACTGCTTTTGCATTATTTGTTGGAGTTGTGATAACCATTTGCTTTGTGTTGGCTACATGGTGAGCAGTGCTTTCATTGCTGAGGGTAAATTAATTATGAGGGCATACTGTTTGTACACTGTGGCTTATAGAACACGACTACATCCATTATAATTTTCAGGTTTTTTTTTTTAACAAACTGCAACATTGTTTTGGGTTTCTAATGGCTTTGTGACTGATATTGATGGACCCTGCTTAATGATTTACACAGTCTGAAAAGAGCCAACATCAATGGCATATGTATGATCGACTGGATCAATTAGCCCTCAGTACTTTAAAACATTACGCTACAACATGATGAAGCAGTATTTCTTATAAATCTGGTCGTTAAGTCAGGATGACTGTGCATTTGGTCCAATCTCTTATGATTGACATTGAGGTGCTTTGTGTAGGATGACTCCCATGGATTGACATATTAATATATATGGGCTCAGATTTAGCTCTTTGACTGCAATGAATAAAATATAAAACGTCCTAAGCAAAAAATGCCTATAGACATCTGAATATGGCTATAAATAGCATATTATGTCCCCATTCATATTAATAGGCAAACTCAAGAAATGCTGCTCATTTTAATTAAGATGAAAGTCTTTTATCTACAGCTCCTGCCCATCCACCTTCTCATTGTTTCTTACGCTCTCACAAGTTCTTTGTGGACGAGTGTTTGAAGGCACGACGATCTTAAGAAAAGAGTACATTTTAAGATAATACTCTCTCTCTCTCTCTCTCTCTCTCTCTCGTTCCATCCCTCTCCGAACACTCGCCATCACCTTATGAGACACGCCAGGGTGGATACCAGAGAGAAATCAAGCTATAAAAAAATCATGAGGTTACATGGGAGCTATGAGCCTTTAAACCTGCCCTGCAGTGAACATACAGGATGAACGCAGAGTGCTTTTTCAAAACAGGAACACAGACGGGCCCAAACATCACTAAAGGCTTCACGATTTTTCTAGTTACAGCACGGAAAACACGCCTGCCATCATACCTCACAATCACTTTGTGTTATGACACAAATCGAGCAGTAAGTCAATGACAAAAAGCCTTGCGCCTTGAATGAAGGTTTGCAGCATGAAAAAATCCATACATCTTTTTTAGATGGCGGGCTGAAATGCAAGTTGCAAGAGAGAGAGAGAGAAAGAGAGTGTGTAAGATGCTGAGGTGAATCCAAGATGCAGCTGTGCCTCCTCTCCTGTGCATATTCAGGTCTACAACTGTTGAACAGTGTAATTAAGGCGATATCAGATCATGTTGGAAGGGTAAACCCTCCCACACACCCACACAGTAAATAGAGACCTACAGGCTACATGTGATTAAACACTAATCATTTTGGAAAAAGGCTTATATTTTAACAGTCTATGGTGCCTTGTTGTGGTAGATGTCATATGCACCTGCCAAAATAATGGTAATATTATCATGTGAGGCTGTTAATGTGTCTGGGCTCAGTGTCTGAACAGCAGAAAATGAATTATTTTGTATTATTTTCCCTGTGGAGTTGACAGCAGTGAAAAACAATTTTAACCCTGGCTGCATATTGATTTGGATTAAGATCTGATAAGTGAGACAGGTACACAAGACACCTCATGGTGAGCAGCACTGTCATCCTACACATGACACAGACGCCTCTTCATCAGGAGGAAGGTGATTTCTCGGAATGACTTTGTGTTTGCTGGCATGTTCAGGAAATCAGGGTAATAGACCCGACTGACTGACTGACTGACTATCACAATATCACATATCACAAGCTTTGACATTTGTGATGATCCATTCCTTAAATATTCACATCTACCAGCCTCTCTGGGAGAATACAAAACATGTCGCTCATTCATTCATGAGACTTAGCTCCTGCCGCCTCGGGACAGACACCGTGAAAAGCGGGCGTAGAAATGCCTACTGAAGATATATTTTACGTATTATTGATTGTGCATCGAGAGCGTTGCGTGTTCAATTTTTCGACCCAAATTGACGTTATAGGCGACCGGGCGGTGCTGCCAACGAGCAGAAACGGGTATCGGAAGAGGGGTGGTGAATTGTGTTGACAAGGATATTGAAATAAATAATTAAGCACCCATTCAAGTCTACCTCCACGCAGTCGGTTGAGCCTATATCTACGCTCCACACCGTACAGATGTACCGTACGCTACACGCCGGGCCACCGCCGTGTAGCCTCCCCAGTTTCCCCACACAGTTTAGCGTAGACGCGTCCTAGCTATCGCGGCTACCTGTTAATCCCCGGCCCGGGTGCAGCCCCACTTCCTCCGGCTGGCGCTCCATTGCTGGGCTTGATGAGCTGTCCAGAGTCCGGTGGTGCTGAAATGGAAGCCGGAGCCCCTGCAGCAGGGACGGCGGGGCCGGGTTGACCCGCCTGTCCCTCCCCTTCCATGCTGGCCTCGTTCCCCATCGCCTCGGGATAGGTCTCGACGGACAGAAACGATGTTGTAGATGGTTCTACAGCTGTGGAAAGAACTCAGATGAAACTCAGCGCTGCTCCCCTTCCGCCATCATCACCTACAATTCAGCATCCCGCACGGAGCACGCGCGCTGACAGAGAGGGCGAGGGGAGCGCGCTGACGCAATGGGTGGGAACTGTGTGTCTCGTACGTGCGCGCTCGCGAGGCTCGGTTATCCCAAGTCACCACGTAAATATCTCTGAGCCCTGTGCGCCACATGACTGGAGACCGCTGGGACCTCCCTCGCTCAGCCTGTCCCTCATAAAACATTTGTTTTTTAAACATGAATTATGTATTATCACTGGCTGCGTGTTTAAAAAGAAACAGTCATTCATCATCATTTGTCTATATTTTAGATTTTCATTCGTGTTAGGGGTCCACGATATTAAACTCTTTGGGTGGATTGATCATTGAGTCATAAAATCATCTGAAGCTGAAACTTTTATTCAGGTAATTGATTAATCAACCAAAAGACAGCATATATTTTAATAACCAATGAGGCTTATCGTTTAAACATATTTTTTTAAGGGCCAAATATTTGTATATATTTATCTATTTGTTTCCTGATTCTGAAACGTACCTATTTGGTATTTCTCAGGCTTTTGCGATTTTAATCTAATTACATTTGGGTTGTGGAGAAGAAATTAAAACTCAGAATTTTAATAATCACATAATAATATCTAAATTTATGAATATCATTTTTTATTTTTTATCTATCTATTAGTAGCCTAACCCTACCCCTAACCCTATTCCGATTAAGATTTCTTCCCCAAAACTACACAGAGCACATTTAAAGGGTAACACAGTCCACTAGTCAAACATTGCATTCCTATAACACAGTTGGACCCATTACCATTTGAAAACAAATGGTAAAAACAATAACCTTTTTCAAACCTGGTCACCCACAGTCCCTCTTACCCACTGAGTGACATCACTGGAGGCAATTTATCAGATTTTATTTAGCTTCCTCTGGAGCCACAAAAGGCTTTATTCTACTTTTTTCACACATGCAGTGGTACTCCCCAAGACCTGTAGTCTTGAGTTACCCTTTAATGAAACAACACTTAATGCATTTGTCTGATTCATAGCAAATGTGTCATAAGGCTTTAGTTTAAATAAATGCAATTAAATAAATTAAAAGATTTTCTTCTTCATTTAATGCAACAATATAAGCCTTCTGGATATGTCAGCTTTGACTGTGTAGATTATTTAATTAAAAAAATTCCCTGAAGCTGAAACTATTATTCAATTAACTGATGAGTCAACCAGCAGACAATTATTCAGCAACTATTTTTGATAATTGATTGGGCTAATGGTTTAAGTCTTATGTGCAAAAGGGCCACATATCTTTTGCTTCCTGATTTTGTAATGTTAATATTGGCTGGTCCTTTTAGTATTTTATGATATTAAGCTAAATTAATTTTGGTTTGGACTCTTAATCAGACAAAATAAGCAATTTGGATATGTCAGCTAGGTGCTTTAGGAAATTATTATCTAACATAATATAGACCAAGTTAATCAACAAATCCAGAAAAGTAAAAATTGATGAATTCATAATGAAAATAATTTTTAGTTTAGGCACCCCATGTACAGAGGCTGTGTCCTTACCACTGCGACCCTTTGTTTGATTCCAAACTGTGGCCCTTTGCTGCTGTCATCCCCTCTCTCTCTCTCTCTCTCTCTCTCTCTCTGGCTCTCTCTCACTCTGTCACCCACATTTCCTGTCACTCCTCGCCTGTCTTATCTAAAAAAGCCATGAAAAGTAGACATATTCCTCTCATAGGTGTGATTGTCAATGCTTATGCATTCATCTAAATATGATATGAATAATGCAAGTAAAACATTTCTGGACAAGCGACAATGTCAGCAGCTGAATTATGCGAAGGCTACGGTTTGTTTGCAAATATGCTATTAGGCTGTATAATGAAGCCAGCTGCAGCTATTGGTCTGTATCTCTAAACCAAATTACAGGCGAACAGTGGTGACATAACACTACAGCGTGGCTTATTCAACTCAAACATCTGCTCCACTGAAGATATGTGGTGGAGGAGTATTTCGTTTTTAGTTCCCTCTCCCACATAGGCTACTGTGTGTTCTTTGCTGCTCTGCCAGAGACAGTGTCATTATTATAAGATTATAATACCAGTGCTCCAACATGTCCAAAGGTAAAGACTGACACTGGGCAAATAGCATCAAAATGTCATGTTGAAATTGATTACTTTTACTTAAGCTCAGAGTATCTAGTGATAAATTGTTATATATTATATATATAAAAATAAAATAAAACATAATGAATGTTTACATATTTTTGGGATTAATAAACTGTGACTGTGCATTATTTTATTAGAATTGAAATATAGCAAAGAATTGTTGCAGATGGAAACTGGAAACTACACAAGGAATACATGTTCATCTGAACACACATGTATATCACCGCCCAGCCGCCATGCCACATGAAGTCCATTTTTACTGTGAATGGTTCTCCTTACAGTGTAGTAAAAGAGATCCCACTCGTCTCTGAATGACTGCCCTCCCTAGTGTACACCAACTGTCACTACAATAAAATACTTGATGTGAGACACCAAAGAAATCAAACCTCATAAGAACAATTGTAAACATGTTTCAATCAATTCATTAACTGCCATCATAAAACATTGTAATCCTAAAGTCTCTTCACATGAATAAGACACCATAAGAGAAATTTGGATAACAGCTACCTAGATATTTTCAGGAATTTTATTGTAGTATGAATTGGCAAGCACAAAGAACAACTGAACTCAGTGTACAGGTCAGCCATTTAACAGAGACATATGTACAAAACACACAGCCCATTTTATATTCACTCACTTCGAGATCCATTTCAGGTACAAAAATAACACAAAAACTTGTTTTTCATTTGTAGGACTTCAAGAAAACATACAGTACATACACAGCGAGAGGCCCTTAGTTGAAAAGACATTCCAATGAGAAAACAAAAAAAAAACCTTGATGCATCTTGACTTCTTCGTGAGTTTAAAAGAATGTGATTAAAAGACGCTTTTTATGTTATGTAGTGAGACTGAAATGCTCTGGATGAGTAAAATACATGGCCCTTTATTGTCAAAACATTCAATACTTTATTGGCACCATAAAAACATGAGTGAAGGTCGAGGGTATATTGATTTGTTACCAAAGTGTATATTTAGTGACACTCTAAACTGTACTGACCACAAGACTGTAGAGAAGATCTTCAATAAGAATGAATACTGTTTGAGATGAGAAGCATTCAGTTGCATCACTGGGGTCATGCCTTTTTTCATATATATACAATTTGTCAATAATAATGGCGCGAGAAAGAAGAACATTTACATTGAGACTAAAACGGTGGTACATACAGTATATACATGAATGATAAAAGAACTAACCAAAAATGGTTGATTTCATGAAGAAGAAGAGGAGGCTCCGGCTAAAATACAACACTAAACTGCCTTTAGGAGAAAAGTTTCAGAAGTGCATCCATTTCTTTTTCTCCGTGGTGATTGGTCGGTGCTCACGGGAATAGATTACTCACAGGAGTTGTGATTGTTTGTGATTACTGGCGCTTGGCTTTGTAAGGTCGGGAGCGTTTCCTCCGGTCGGGCTTTCTCTGTTTGTGCAGGCGGCCGATGCTCACTCCCTGCCGACGACGCACAGAAATGTTTTGCTCCACAAGGCTGGCCAGCATTCCTGCAGAAGAAACCCAGTTGACAGATTCGTTTAGCATGCAACAAGTTTTTTGAACATATAATTTGGTTAAAACGTTCTCATGTTTTAATCTTCTTTTTGATCGAAGTTATCAAATAAACATAGTGGAGTAAAAAGTACAATATGTGCCTCCGAAAGTAAAGTGCAAGCACCTCAAAATTGTATTCAAGTGGAGTTCATGTGTAAGTTGTATTTAGTTACATTCCATCACTGGTTATTTTTCAGTCTCTTTGATCGTTCTCAACGGTTAACAGCTTAACAGATTTCTAAGGTTAACTTATTATAAACTGTGAAACATTTGGACACTAATAATGATCCACCGGAGACAAACCAGGAATTTATCTGGGCTTCCCTTGACATTTGGTTTTGATGGAACAGTTCAGGGTATAGAAATAGTGCAGATTTACCTTCTTGGGCCAGCATTGATATGAAGGTGCAGATGAACTCGTCGTAATTATGGGTCCTCCTCTGATCATCAATCTGATCAATTGAAAACAAAAGACTTTGATTAAAAGACAATTAAAAAACAGTCTCACCAGATACATTGGATTGGTTGCAGGTTAACAAAACCTACTTTGTATTTCTTTCTCTTCTCTACTTCCTCCTTTAGATACACCTCATAGTTGGCAATGTCCGCCTCTACACACTTGAGCAGTGCCAGCAGCTCCTTCAAGAAAAAGAATAAGATTAACCAATGTGTGTGTGCGTGTGTCTGTTTATTATATATTTTTAGTGTACAGCTTTAGAAACAGTTCCCTAATTGGCAGTACAAGTGGAAAAAAATGTGAGCGTACTGTGTTGTGTTGGCAGGCTGAAAAGCAAAGCAAGGTTCATACAACAGTGCATTATAACATTAGGGACATTCTCAGACTTACTTTGGGAGAGTATTTATCCCCGGGGGGCTTGCTGTCTGCAGCCGTTTCCATAGCGTTGGGCGTTTCCTTTTTCACCTCTGCTCCATCTTTGCTCTCTTGTTCTTTCACCTCCGCAGACGGTCCCTCGTCTGCCTTGTTCGCTCCTTCCTTCTCTCCTGCCTTCTCTTTGTCTTTTGTCTTCTCTGGAGTGCAAGGCTGCTTTGTGCCATCAGCAGCCGCATCTACTGCACAGGCAACAGATAAAATATCAGTTCATTGAAAGTAGCAGGACAATAGATTATCAAAAGTAGCAAGGTTTGGTAGCTTTTAAAGCACTTTTTAAGGCATCTAAACCAAAACGTTATCAACACATGAATGCAGATGGAAAAAATAAAGGTTACAAAATTTCTTCATACCAACAGCAATCCGTGTATATTGTCACTTTGTTTAGTCTATTAGCTGTTCACATAAAAAAAAAAGGTTCAATATGTAAGAATTGCCATCCTGTCAAATTCATACAAATACATGGCAGCATCATCAGAGTAACAGCTAACTGCTGCTAACTGTAGATGAGCTAGTAAACTCAGCTTGCCATGCAGCTAGTGGTTTTGACTAGGAGCTTGGAGCGGTCAAAATATAGGACAAATATAGACTTTCACATAACCTTAAAAAACAACTGTTAAAATAAAGCATTTTCCAGTCTTTCAGCACCCTGTAGTAGTGCATGTTATTCTTATTAAGCTCACTCTACACTGTTTACTTCTAACATCTCCAATGATTAATATGCTCTGACTATGCTCTAAACATTAAGTGACACTGAAGTGCTTGCTTCAGCAGAGTCTTTTAAACCATCCTTGTAAATAACATGGACGACAGCAACGATCTTTTCTGCTCACCAGATTGAGGGTGAGCAAAGATGACTCCGTCCTCCTGCAGGTGTAACAAGGCTATGCTGACAGAGGGACCCAGTTCTCTTACAGCACGGTTGTGTCTGGAGTCTAGCCTCAGCATCTCATCTTCTCCGAACAGTACACGAGACAGATGGGATGCAACCGGGCTGGACGGGCGTGTGGCAGCCTGCGAGCGTGCGGGTGAGCGCAGCGGCGAGTTGAAGGCGCTGCCAATCTCAGAGGCTGTGTCGGTGCTTTCGTTACTGGGTGTTGGGGAAGGCTGTGAAGCAGATGTGATGCAGATGCCCCCGGTGCGCCCTTCTGTGCGCACAGAAAGGGGTGTGTTCAGGGCATCTTTCCTTTGGGCCTCTTTCTTTAGTTTCTCAGCCAACACAGAGAGGGCAATCTGGCTCTCCATTCCTGTTGTTGCCCGCCCTGTTCGTGAGCGCAGACTTGCCTTCCGTCTAAACCTAAATGACGGCAAATTCAAAACATGACCAACTTAAAACACTTATTGAAAGAGCTTTAGCCTCATAACCACAAACATATAAAGAAATAATACTTTCATGCGCATTTCAATGCTAACCTGCTAGGTGTGCCAGTAGAACCAGTTACTTCCTCCTCCTCATCCTCATAGTCATCTTCATCATCCGAGTATGGGTGTTGGGGAGGCCCTGCTATTCGAGAGCGACCGACTCCGGCAGCAAGATCCTCCTCCTCCTGTTAATCAGAGAACCATTATAAACCTCCAGAGAATTGTTAACATGATCTTACGGGCTTCATCTTATTGAAAGATGAATCAGGACTGCCTCAACAACAGTAAGTAACAGTACAATGGTTTATTTTTTCTGAATAATGCCACCTGACTAAATGTCCAAAAGAAAGTAATGGAGACTCAGAAAATCAGAGAGGAAGAATGAATTTCATGAGAAACAAAGAGAGAGAAATGGCACCCACGGTCAGATCTGAGACAGACGAGAGCAATGTGTGATCTGTTCCAGCAGCAAGAAGACTAGGACAGCAATGTTTTCATACAACTCAATGTAACACCTGACTGTGTTCTAGCAAATGGGTCAGGTTGGATATAGGGTGTCATAAAGGGCTATATAAATAAAACTGAAGTGTTTTGAGAAGACTGGACGGATCAAATTTATTTCCACGGAAACAAAAACAGCATCATCACGAATAAAAACTGGAAAACTGACCCAAATATAATGCAAAACATCCATCAATCTTAATCGGTACCTAGTAATAGGGTTGCACAACTAGTCAAAATATAAAAGAAATCACAATATAGGCAATTGCAATTTAAAAACATCAATAAAATGTGTGACAAAGCAGCATTATAATGAAGTACTGCAGTGCTGGCCTACAAATCTTGTTTTCCAGATGTAAGAAAACATTTCTATTTGGTACAGACCCCAACAAGTATCACATCATGATGATTTTTACGTTTTCAGTGAAAATGAAACATGTGAGGCAAAACAAATCATACCCCCTAATTGGGAATTATATTGGAATAGTAATAACTGCAATATTCTAACCATACTGTGCAGCCCTAGCTTGTAACTACACAACACAGGCTTGTAAAGCCTGTTATTCATCAAGTAATCTGGTGTGTGTGTGGTTGGTATGTTGAGTAGTATTGTTGAAAACAAAATTTAATTAAAAGATTAAAAAATAACATATTTTGTAAATGCTATAGAGGCCAATGTCACATAAATTAAAACTAAAGCAGAAGTCAATGAGTGAAATCAGTGGAAAACAAATTGGCAATTATTTTGACTAAATCACTTTAGAGCAAAAACTGCAAATGTGAAGATTCGCTGCTTTGCTGCCCTTCTTAAAAAAAACTATTAAGAGTTAATAATAAACTGGGCCTGTTGGTCATATGGAGCAAAGGATTAATAGAGAACATAACTGGCAGAATAACTGATAATGAAAATAATCAGTACTCAGCCTTAAACACAACTCTTATCATACAGAACAATTGAAATTGGTGTAGAGAGTTCTGAACATGCACACACACACGCACGCAAACGCACACAAACTCACACTCACTTTCTGACCCATGACCTTTACACTTGACTTCTCCTCTACCTGCATTGGAGACTTGGCATAATTGTGGTTGTCCAGGAAAGCTGGCAGGCGTTGGACGATGGGGTTGGGACTGGTGACTTGCTGCAGGCCTCCTCCTGCGGGGGCAGGTGGTTTGCCCATGACCTTAGAGTTTCTGGAGTGGCTCGTGGCATCT
>OMLP01004018.1:7308-22685 GCA_900302685.1 Spondyliosoma cantharus | reverse complement strand
TTAGACTGAGCTCCTGACTCATCCACTGAATCTAAAATCACAGTTAGGTGTGTTTCAGTTAAAGGATTTTGACAAGCCCCTACACAATTTACAAGATATGTGCCAACAAAAACTGGGCAAATAGGGCTGACAGATGTACCTGAAGCAGCCTGGTCAGTCCCGTGGGATGTAACCGGCTCAGAATCTGCCTCTTTCTTGATCGCGGAGGTGCTATCGTCAGGAGAGGAAGAGTCTTTCTCCTTCTTGTCATGGACAATTTCAGGCTGAGTGAGGCGGATCATCTGAAGACAACATACAAAGCATATTCCACAAGACAGAAAAAAAACAAAAACAGAACGCTCCTCATCTCACCATCGCTTCAGAGGCCGCTAAGAATACAAAAGGCCCCCTGAAGAGTGAGCGATTGGTTTGACCATTCTAGGCTACTGTAGAAACACAGCGGTGAAACATGGCGGACTTTGTGAAAGAGGACCCGCTCCCTCTGTGGAGGATCATTCGAAGTCCAAGAAAACACAACCATTTATTTCTGTGATTATAGACTAATTAAAACATTATTATGAATATTAGATTTCATTTCTGCCAACAGACCCTATATCCTGCACAGTGGACCTTCAAGGCATCAACAAATGATTTTCAGACAATGTGTGAGACAAGCCCACAGTATATGAAGAAAGTCCATTTTGAAGCTTTTCACAGCAACAGCCACAGAAAAACCCAACCTGACTCTGTAACTAAAGGAGCAGTGGTGTTATAATGTGCCTGTAATGAAACTTCAGTTACTGACCTTTTGTAGACCCTCCAGAACAGTCTGTCGATTCCTCTTTAGAATTTCCAGTTTAGACTCATATTTCATCCTGCGGTCAGGCACCACTGCCATCAGGTTGAAGCGAATGTCATGGTACGGCTCACTGAAAAAGAGCAGAGTAGATGCATGAGAATGAAGCCTTGAGGGTGTGTATGTGTGTAGAAGGTGAACCATTACAGCTCGAGCTGACTGGCTCAGGACTTACCCGGCAGTGGCCAATCCAATCCTCTCCATGATAACACGGCGAGCTTTATCGGTCCATTCTTCTTCCTCTCCCCAGGGCCCTAAAATAGCATAACATTTAATATATATATATATATATATATATTCATATATATATTATATATATTCAACAACTGACATAATTAAAGGGTAACTCCACCAATGTGCCACATTGAAGTGTGCTTGCAGGTCTACAACTGCATATGTGAATAAAGTAGTATAAAGCTTTTTGTGGCTCCAGAAGCTGCATGTAATCTGATAAATTACTTGCAGTGATGCCACTCAGTTGCTATGTTGAATTGTGGGTAATGTACGCACCAGATTTTGAGAAGCACCTCACTAGTCAAGCATTGCACTTCTCTTACACTGTTCCACTTGGCCACTGAGTGACATCACTGGAGGCCATTTATCAGACTGCATGCAGCTTCCTCTGGAGCCACAAAAGACTTAACACTACTTTTTTCACATTTGCAGTTGTACTCCCTAAGACCTGTAGTCTTGAGTTACCCTTTAATGAAACAACACTCAATGCATTTATCTAATTCATAGCAAATGTGGATCTATAAGGCTTTAGTTTAAATAAATGCAATTAAATCAATGGATATGTCAGCAACACACTTTAATAGGTAAAACTGGTGGAGTTACTTCTTTAAGCTAAAGAACACTAATACATTTATGTAATTCATAGCAAATGTGTCATAAGGTTATAAATGATCTTACATAAATTTTAAAAGATTTTGTCGTTCATTGTTTTGGGACTTTTGGTTTCAATCAATGATGACTGAAGCCATACCTGATCTCAGGCTACAGAATTATTTAAAAGTGGCTGAAAATAATAATTCAAAAATCTCTCAAAAGGTGAAGAAATCAGAGTAATGGTTCTAAACAATTTATCAGTGTCACTGAAAACCCATCTTTAACATATGCGTATCCTTTAAGACGACTTTGTTTTAGTAGTTTCATGGCAGTCAAAATGCTACTAATCAGTGTGACAAGAGCAGCTCTGTGTATTTCTATGTCAGTCATACCGTGGTCAATGGGGTACGCCTTGAGCCCATCGAGCTCAAAGAGGCGGTCTTTGATGGGCACGTAGCTAACAAAGTGGAAGGCTTCCATGGTCCGCACCGCACTGATCCCGTTCTGTTTCTCCGGCAGATGCCTGGGCTCCGGTCTCCATAGAAACACAGAAAGAGAGCCTCAAAAACTGATGAATGCACAGAGCCTGACATCTCCCACAGTACAGCAGACAAATCACAGAGGATTTTTCCCGTCTCACAGAATCAGAGACACCCGAACATTTAAAAAAAGGAACCACTCACTGTGACTGTAACCCACCTGGCATGGCTGTTATGTGCTCTGGCAAGCTCTGGGGCATTTCCTATTGCATAACCTTTACTCTGAAAACGCATTAAAAAATCAAAAGTTAAACATGAGAGTGGGTGAGGAGATTGGACAGGTGAATATCTGAGACCAAGAAGGTGGCTGTAGACACACAGCTGAGCGTGAGAAACGTCTTACCTCTGGACTGAAGCCTTTTGTGAAAGTCTTCATGCGACTAAGGGTGGTGCCGAGCTCCACACCACTGCAGTTCAGAAGCACACTCAACAAAGCGTGGGTGGCACATGAGTTTGGTATCAGCTAGATTTTAAAAAATGACAGCGTAAACACAAGTCCAGGTTAGAATAGAACTATAAATATTTTTTGATGAGCATTATAGCAAGATGAATAAAAGATAAGGATTTTGAAGGGTTGTGAGCAGCAAAACTTCTCTAAGTTCATCAGGAGTGGTAAATGCTTTCTTTGTTTCTTGGCACTTGAATCAAACTCTGCATTTTTTTATTTGTGCTATGGTGACTTTATGGCCTTTATTAATTTTTGAGTGTACTGATATGCGTTTTTATCAATGTTTTTATTTACAGCTTCATTTTACCAGGACCATCTCTTCAGATTGGGACACTTCTAGTTTTTAAGGCGTGCTGAAATCATTAGTTGATAAACAGTAGTTCACTGAAAGTAAATATTCAGATGACTACCGTTATAGTCAGCTTTATTTTAGGGTTTTAATTTATACACCTTGGCTGGGATTGGCTCCAAAATGAATGGATGTATACATGCACACATTTTATAATGTTGATTTTTTTACATTTTGTTAAAATGCTGGTTAGACTACCATGATTTGCTGGCATTTCATACAATATAAAGATTATAATAATTAATTAATAAGGTAGTGGGGGGGGGGTTAGAATTAATAAGTGTATACTACTTAGTGTACATTAGTACATTACTACCTTTCAAACATGTAAACCTTTGTGTTTTTTGAGGATTCTTTTCAAACATTTGTTGTATAGGTTCACTGTTCCTTCAGTTTTCATTTTGTTATACATGACTTTTTCTTAAAGCTTTAATTGACTATTTTTATCTTTACATGTTTGAAATAAAAATGTATCAATCAATCCACAAAAATGTTTTTAAAGGCTAGCAACTCTCATGAATGACTTTGAGGCCTAATATGTTATAAGGCTATTTATTATCAATTTAGCTAATTGAATGATTAAATAATGACTCAAAATCTAAAACCACTGTTCTCCAACACAATTGTTAAATCTAGTCCAGATTTACAGTTTATCAGTGAATGAAATTTGCTCAGGAGCATCATGGATCTATAACACAGCAACTCATAAGAGAGCAGCTATACATTTTATGACATCAGAATGAAGGTTTAATGTCACAGCAATAACTCCAAAAACTGTCAACACCTATGATCACATGAACACTTACCTGATGAGCAAAGAACATATCATTCACAATTTCCTCATCAATGACGGAGGTCTCATCCACCAAAGTGTTAACTTTCCTCCTGGATCGACGTTCCTCGATCCACTTGAACAGGAAGATGAAGCCATAGACGGGACTGAAAAATAATAATAATCATTTTAACATGTTTTTGGTACAGTCCAACAAGTGGCAAGAAAAAGAATGTTGTTTGTTTTCAGACATGAGCTTGGATGTCACTACTCAGCATACCTATCAGGTAGTTATTTTCTTGGTTTGCTTGCAATCATTGCTTACCAAACAGACTTGGATCAACCTGACTGGTTACAATATCATACCTTTGACACTTGCTTTGAAGGTCATAGATTTCCTCCACTTGGACACCTTTGACACCTACAGAGTAGACACACACACACACACACAAGGAAACACTTTAGCTGTCTTCATCAGCCCCATTAGACTCATACTTGGAGTTGTATGTATTGGCAATTCACAATACGGCACTGTGAGATGTTTAGCCACTGTTTTTAAGCTACTCACCAAAATCTTCCACCAACAAAGTGAACAGTCCTGAAATTAAAAAACAACAACATTTAGTTAAGGGTTCAATAACTAACTAAAATACAAATAAAAGACAAGTACATTAGGTTTTCTGATAACGTTACTCCTCCTCATAATTCGCACTTTGGTTACTCGCTCCATCAACTTCACGACACAAAACACTTAAACATTTAACTATGTTTCATTCTTGCATTAAAGTTGCTCTCTAAGTCTGGCAAGTCGAGCAGCTAAGGGGAGCTGAACTGCCCATCTGTCTTTATGTGGAAGCTAACGTTAGTTAGCTGTGTTGCCTGTTAAAATCTCTCACCTGGATCACTCTCGAGCTCCAGCCAGCCTTTGTTCATTTTCGCATTTGTGCACAGCTGACTAATATCTAAGATGTTTTCCAGTCCATGTCCAAACGAGGGGTACGAATATTTAACGGCAACGGTGTATCCATTCACGAAGAAAAACTGTGGAGAGCTCAAGATAAACACAATAGACAGAATTAGCCGCCTACAAAATACGTCATCAAGAATCGACGGTTGGTCGCGAAAAATAGTCCTACCTTCAACTTCCTGTTGTCGGAACTAAGCGCAAAACAAGCGATGAATGAATAAACAAATACATTAGTCGAGCAAACAATTTGTATTTCATATGTTAAGTATATATTTAATTAAACGGATAGAACATCTATTTTAAACAATACCCACACATTTATAAACAATAGCGAGGGTTATATCTTTTTACACTTGAAATTAAAGGAAAACGAAAATGTAATAATTGTCGTACTCTTAAATTCATCTTAAATGACGGCCTTTCTCCAAAACAGCTCCACAATACTATCTTAATGTGACATTTGTTGCGTGAAACAACTTAGTGCATACTGAATGCCAGCCAAATAAGTTGTCCAAACTATGGGTATATTAATAATCGTAAATAGTAGCCTACTAGACACATAATGTGTGTTCGCGTAAAAATTAAATTACGGCCGTTTTTACGTGTCTGTTCGTAGGTATGTAGACAATTAAAGAGAATGTTGAAACTAGTCTATTTAGCATGTTAAGGGGTTAAAGACAGGTTATTCAGACTTGAAGTGTCGCAAACAAACCGAGTAAAATTTTTAGTTATCCGGTTACTTTTCATGTGCATTGTTGCCGGACTTTTTCACCCCCGGAACGTTTGTTAAAGCAGCCTATACGGGGACGGTATTTATGGTCACGCTGGAAAAATTGGAAATTAGCAACGTTCATTTACACACTTACATTACGGATTAATTGATGGATCGTTGTGTGTACAGCGAGGATTATTGAAAAGTACAGCCCAGTCGCATGCAAGGTAAGCTCCAACAACCGCCGGAAATGTGACTTTAACTGACGGGTCTTACCTAACCGACAGTGTTAGCCTTGTTCTAATGCAGGCTAGCATTAGCTACACGGACGTCCCACCTACACAATATAAGATTGTTATCTTACAAACGACGACAAGCAAAACAGTAGGTTCGACAAGAAAATCTGCTTTTTCCCCTCAGCCCAAGTAACGACCACCCACCCGGGTTTGCCGTCACCAATGCACTGCGAATAATTATAACAATTGCGTTGTTTAAGCGTTTGAATTTACGTTTATTGTTGTGTAATTAGCTAGCATATTAGTCTGCTGACTCAGCCTGAGAAACGATAGTATTTATGTGCTTTCAGTGAAGTGGCCCAATGAGCTTACGAACAGATGCTTGATGTTATTGTTAGCAAACACCAACCACACAGAGATGGAAGAAGACAGGCTGCAGAAGTAGCTTCATGCTACTCGTTAGCTGCCTCCATCCAGGGCTCCAGAGCCGCTGGATGAGAGCCCTCTTATTGGTCAGGTCATGTGGAGCGTAAACTTAAACATGAGACATACATTGTGTGTTGGACGGTGTAGCACTAATGTAAACATACGTGCAGCCTAACAATGATAGCGGCATTTGTAAAGACAACAAAGGAGACTGAGCTCTGTACAATAGTGATGTAGCTGCACCTAGCTTTCCTGTCACACAAGAAGAAATTCTTAAATTCATTAAATGTGATGGGTCTTCCATCTAGTTTTACACGTTTGTCCATGGCTTTATCATTACTGGTTCTACATTAATGTTCTTACCCTGAAGTCTGTCAGTGGGTCAGGGCTTGATAAAGAATAAAGTTAGGTTATGGTTACCCATTGCAAAGACATGGTTAGTGACCATGTTAAAGCTACTACAAGGAGATTAACTGGTTACGCACACTTTTTCCACAATTGTAATGTTTTTATTGGTTTTGCTCTCAGTTTCAGCTGACTTATGTACCTGGTGTACAAAGCTCTCAATGGTCTGGCCCCAGGTTATATATCAGGCATGTTTAAAATATAACAAGCCAAGAGATCACAGATGTGTTAAGTCACACATCAGTCTTGTTTTAAGTTTTTTGTCGTTAATGTGACATAGCTGGTTGTAATATCTCACTTTCAGATGACAAGGCACACCATTTTATTGTAAAGATGTGATGTGTTTGATTGTCTCAGGACTCCTGATGAAGGTGTGTAGGTAATACTTTGAGAGCCTTGCAAGACACCATGTCTGAAGAGGCAATTTCAGAAAGTGACCTGGAGCCCAGCCTCAACAGTGAAGAGGAGTACATGGAAGAGGAGGAAGAGGAGGACTTGGAGGACATGGAGGAAGATGAGGATGAAAATGATGGTGACGATGAAGACGATAGTGTTGGTGAGTGACAAATAAAAATGCTTATACTGTAATTTTATTTTAGTGTAAACTTTATCTGGGTGGTGTGTCCGTGTGTGTTTGTGTATTTCACTGAATCATGATAAGGAGATTAAACTTGTAATAGCACATGTATATCAGACATTAGTGCTTGTAAAGTAATCTTCAAAGACTAAAATACTGTTTATTCTCTCTCAAGAACGACCTGCGAGTGCCCAGGATGGCAGGGACTCCGCTTCAGCTACCTCCGGAGAGCCATCCTCACCGCCTCCATCTGGGCCTGCGTCCCGTCCATCATCCAGGTCTCCCTCCAGGCCTTCCTCTCGCTCTAAGCCCCCAACCAGCCCAGAAAACTCGGGCAAGATCAAGCCACCTTCCAGCAAAACAAAGAAACAAAAAGCCTCCAAATTAACCAAATCCTCAAAGTCTTCAAAAGGCTCCAAACCTTCCAAGCCTTCACACATGAGGAAGAATATCAGGTACATGGATCATTTTGAAATTTTCCATCAGGTGTATTACATAATTAATTTATTCAAACCTCCAAGTCTCAAATATATTGGGGTTTCCCTTATTTGCAATTATGTCAAGATACAAAGAAATATGCAGAGTTAAACATTTTTACATTACTCAGTCAAGAGAACTGCAAACTGAGGTCAAGTAGTTTTAGATCCAGTGGCAGTCAGAGTGTCGCTCTTAGCCTTTAATGTTTGTATGTAAACTGAACGGTTTTTCCATCTGCCTACAGAAAGCTGCTGAAAGAGGATCAGCTGGAGGCTGGGACAAAGGCTGCTCAACAGGAGGAGATGGAGAGGCGGAAACGGCTGGAGCAGCAGAGGAAGGACTTCCCTACCCCAGCACCAACTGTCCCAGAATCTCAGCTAGGTGACTGTCCCTCTGAATATGACCTCTCCATATGACCTTTCATAGTACTTTTTTTGCACTTTCTTTCCTAAATCTCCTGATACTTTCCAATCTCTCCAATAGTGGATGCTGCCTCACTTTTAGGAGAAGTTTCTCACTTGGTTCCTGGTCTCCTGAGCAAGCAGGACGTGATCTGTCTGGACAGCAGTGGTGATGAGGACGAAAAAGTCGACCCCAATCTGCCTGGACTTGCAATTGAAGATGGTAAGATTTATGTGATATTTTTTTCCAAGTGATTCCAGAAAATATAAGAATTCAGCTAGCTGACAGATTGTCTTTACCTCCATGATGCAGCAGATATAATTGAGCTTAGTTCTGGGGACGAGGACGCCCTGCAGATAAGCAGCGAGTCGGCTGATGAGGACGCTGATGGCACCAGCGGCTCAGAGGAGAGCAGCGGGGCGCACACCAACGACGGTATGAATCTGCCTGATGCCCAGGGCCAGGTGCTGGTTAATATCAATCACCCTGCAGACGAGAAAGACCTTTACCTCGCTCCACAGTTGGCCAGGGCCGTCAAACCTCACCAGGTATGCGTATTCCCACTCTCTCTCGAACCCTCAAAACACGAGCGCTCTGCAAGTTAACTCAGTCTAGCTTGTTTTCTCTCAAACCATTGTCTCCTCATTTCTCAGATCGGGGGGATCCGGTTTCTCTATGATAACCTCATCGAGTCTCTGGAGCGATATAAGACCAGCAGTGGCTTTGGCTGCATCCTTGCACACAGCATGGGGTTAGGCAAGACTCTGCAGGTCATCTCCTTCATTGAGATCCTATTGAAGAATACTGAGGCTCACACTGTGCTGGCCATTGTTCCTGTGAGTAATCCAACTGTATAAGAAATATGTAATCACTAGAGCAGGCATGCTTGTTCCCTGAAGTCCCTGTTTTATTTTGATTCAACTAACCTCCTTTGTTTCCTTCATTAAAAGGTAAACACGCTTCAGAATTGGCTGACGGAGTTTAACCTCTGGCTCCCGCCCCAGGAGGCCCTCGCCCCTGAAACTGACCCTGCAGTCATCACAGGCCGCAATTTCAAAGTTCACGTTCTCAACGATGAGCACAAGTAAGTAGCATGTTTTGCGTGAGGTAAAGTATCTGCTGTATGTGAGCTGTTAATCACGCTGACTGTGTGACCCCCAGAACGACACTGGCCAGAGCCAAGGTTGTGGAGGACTGGTCCAGAGACGGAGGGGTGTTACTGATGGGTTATGAGATGTACCGCCTTCTGTCCATGAAGAAGAGCTTTGTGATGGGCAAGAAAAGGAAATCGAAGAAGCCTGCAGGACCAATCATCATCGACCTGGATGAAGAAGACAGACAGCAGGAGCTCATGAAAGGTTAGACAGAGGGTGAATAGAGGTACTGCAGCGTTAGACAGTATAAGAAAAATGATGTTTACATCAAAGCATATTCACATTTTGTCGCAGAAAACTGGATTTAAAAAAAGTATGAATCTTAAAATCAACATAATGTGGGATCTTTAAAAGAGCGTTAGAGATACAAATGAAAACATAATTTACAGTGTGATTTATATTAATTCAATCTTCCCTTCCCCCTTTCCAGGTATTGAAAGGGCCATAACACGGCCTGGCCCAGACGTGGTGATATGTGACGAGGGTCATCGCATCAAGAACTACCATGCCAGCACATCACAGGCTCTGAAGAACATCCGCTCCCGGCGCAGAGTAGTCCTGACGGGCTACCCTTTGCAGAACAACCTCATTGAATACTGGTGCATGGTGGACTTTGTTAGGCCCGATTTCCTAGGCACACGTCAGGAGTTCAGCAACATGTTTGAGCGTCCCATATTGAACGGGCAGTGCATGGACAGCACGCCTCAAGATGTGCGCTTGATGCGCTACCGCAGCCATGTGCTGCACAGCCTGCTGGAGGGATTTGTCCAGAGGTAAACTTTCTGTCAGTGCTTGATTTGATTATTGGACATCTTGAAAATAAATCTCACCTTTTTCTGGATAATGCTAACCTGTCAATGCGGTGTTTCTTCTGGGTTACAGACGTGGTCATGATGTGCTGCGAGACCAGCTTCCTTCCAAGGAGGAGCATGTGATCTTGGTCCGACTTTCTCCCATTCAGAGGGCACTGTATACGGAGTTCATGAAACGCTTTCGAGAAGCGGGGAACAACGGCTGGCTCGGTCTAAACCCACTCAAAGCCTTCTGTGTGTGCTGCAAGGTGAAGCTGTTTTCCTTGCTGTTAGTGAGAAAACTCAACAACGTGTCTATAAGTTTTTTAGAGATGAGTCCTGAGGTTCATTTTGTTGCGACTATTAAAATGCTAACATTAGGGATGATGATAATATCAGCACATCATTTTAACAGCTAATAAAGACCTTAAAATGAAATACCCGCATCTGCCACAAAAAAATAAAATTTCTGCTGATATGACTTGCTAAAAAAACGCTTTAATTATGCACAGGCTAAGTAGTTTTATTAATTTGCTGAGTTAATATGTACATTTTGAGAATCATTGTATGTCTGCACCTGCTAGTGGGCTATCAGGATAAGAGAAGGTATAATGATATGTTATTTCCACTCCAGGAAACACTTCATGTTCTCTGCAATTAGGTAGAAAAAATAGGTGCATGCTGTGTGTCATCAACATCTGCAATCAGCCCAAAACAATTGGACAATATCAGCATATGGGATATCTGGGAAAATACAATATTGTGCATCCATAACTGATTTGGCATTTTTTGATCGTGAAGGTCTACATTTGTCTTCCAGATCTGGAACCACCCAGACGTCCTCTATGAAGCCCTGCAGAAGGAGAATCAGGCCAACGAGCAGGACCTGGACCTTGATGACATCACTTCAGCTGGTAACACCCGCTGCTCCGCGCCGGGCGCTGGCCTCAAAGCCAAAGTAGCCGACACGAGCAACAGCAAAGTCAACAACAGCCTGCCACCAGTCAACCCTTCCCAGGATAGAGCCAATCAAGTCATCACATATGAATGGGTATGTCATGACACAAGCTGTTCTCTCTGTAGCTTAGTATTACAACTAGAAGAGTCCACTTGTTTCAAACCTCAAGCACTGAACAGCCTGTTATCTCAGTGTGTTGTTGGTTTGTCATCTCTTTCTTTTAAATTACTTCTAAGACAACAGCTTTTTCTTCTATTTGTGTCCCAGGCAAAGGACATCATGTCAAACTACCAGACAGGAGTTCTGGAGAACTCTGCCAAGATGGTTTTGCTCTTCCATTTGATTGATGAGAGTGTGGGAAGAGGAGACAAGATGTTGGTCTTTAGGTAAATCATGTGCTCTACGTACACTGCATTAAACACAAATCCACCAATAAGCAGCTTAGAGAAGAGGGTTTCTTTGCATTTCAGTTAATTAGTGAGACTTTTTTTTGAGGAGGTTTATGCAAACTGTTGGACTTTAATATTTTAATCCTCCTACGTCTTATGAGATTTGCCGCATCATTTCCAGGTTACTTTTGCAAGCAGGAATTTCAGAATTAACTAAGTATGACATTTAGTGAAATATAATTGATGGTTGTTTGTAGCCATATATGTACATACAGCAGTTCTGGTGACTATTAAAGGGTAACTCCACAAATTCTACACATTAAAGAATGTTTACAGGTCTTGAGGAGTACCACTGAGGATGCGTCAAAAGTAGTGTAAAGACTTTTTGTGGCTCCAGAGGAAGCTGTATGTAAATTGACAAATTGTCTCCATTAATGTCACTCAGTGGCTATGTTGCATTGTGGGTAATGTAGGCTACAGATTTTGAAAAGCAGACCTCAAGTCAAGCATTGCACTCCTATAACACTGTTTGACTCACTGTGGACAAACAAGAATTGATAAGCAAAACCAGAGACCTCTCCATTTTTTATTCGATGCATTCTTCTTTCTTTTCAAAACCTGGTGCCTACATTGCCCACAATGCAACGCAGCCACTGAGTGACACCACTGGAGGCAATTTATCAGATTACATGCAGCTTCCTCTGGAACCACAAAAGGCTGTATACAACTTTTTTCATATATGCAGTAGTCCACAGAACACTGTAGTTAAATTAAGTCTATTTTATTTCATTATAACATACTTTGATTCTATACCAAAGTGCTTGTCTCTTTCTAATGTGTTTCTGCTGTGTACCCTCCAGTCAAAGTTTGTCCACCCTGTCCGTCATCGAGGACTTCTTATCAAAGAGGCCCATGCCGACGGGCACCTTTTCCCCTGACACCCCGAGCAAAACCTGGGTTCGCAACCTCAATTACTACAGTGAGTTCGATATGTGCTCTCCGTCTTAACCAGCAACTCACCAGAGGGTGTGGTCAACAGCACAGAAACCTCAAAGCTCTGATTGTCTTTATTGATTTGTTATCAGCAGCTGAAATTTCTTCAGTTCTCCCTTTTGAACATTTGACAATTGTACACTGTGGGCTGGAAACTTTAGGAGCACTATACTTACAAGTTGTAAGATGCATGTTTTCTCTAAACATAATATCCCAGTTCACTTTAAACCTACCAACACACTGAGGTAGAAACTTGTCCATCCCAAGGACAAAACACCCAGGCATAAACAGAGCAATGTAGTTTATGCGGTCAGTGAAGGACTGCACAGATTTGTACATTGGGGAGACAAAACAACCTCTCCATAATCAAATGGCACAACACAGGAGGGCTAACTCCTCAGGTCAAGACTCTGCTGTCCACTTGCATCTGAAGGAGAAAATTAATTCCTTTGAGGAAAACAATGTAAACATCTTGGCCAGAGAAGACAGATGGTTTGAAATAGGATCAACAGAACCCATCTATGTCAAACTGGAACGACTGTCTTTGAACAGAGGAGGTGGCCTACGACATTACTCATCGACCGCCTACAGGTGCAGTACTGCGTTCCCTCCCCAGACAGCTTAACAACCATTCACACCTGGGTTCACCTAGCCTAAGCAACCCACATGAAGGCCAGTTAAATCAACGACCCACATGTGGCCCTAACGACTCTGAAACTCAGAGCTCACACATGTCCTTAACGACTCTGTAAGGACACTCCCACAGAAAGTTTAAAAGCCTGCAACTCCCCTCCTGTTAGTTAGAACTAAAGAAGCCTCTAGGATTAGAGGTGAAACAGCTTCAAGAAACTGAAACAAGTCCAGTTGCCTACGATAGAGTACCTAGACCTAGAGAGAGTGTTAGATTCCTACAGGCATCTTATACTGCTCTGGCAGGATGAAATGGTACTTCTCCTGTAGGAATTCAATAGAAATGTCCATGATTCATAATCTCCCCAGTTGATGATGAAGTGGCACGATGTAACAATTTGTAGCAATTTACATGTATTAATCACCTTTTTATTGGGCTCTTATGAGCTGATTGTAATGAGACCTTCTCTGTCGGTCGGTGGGTCGGTCAGTCGGTATTCTTTGAGAGGGACTTGGGTCTGATTGTCCAAGAAAGGATTAGAATATATGTACTTTATCAAGTACCTCATCTCAGTGCCTCTCTCCACTCTGCTAACAGAGAGCAACAGTAGCTAACGTTAGCTTAGAAATGGAGTCCACTAAGATAAATGAACAACCAGTTTCCAGCACAACACAGAAGTTCCACAGAGCTACTTCATGTTGCTGTGAGTTTTAGTGTGTTCAACTGCTTCAGTGTTAAGACAGTGTGTGTCTGCCTGCAGGACTGGATGGGAGTACATCTGCCTCAGAAAGAGAGCGACTTATCAATCAGTTTAATGACCCAGAGAACACCGCAACATGGGTCTTCCTACTTTCTACAAGGTATGTGTCTCTGCTCTCTAGTTTTTTTGAAAACTCTTTTTCACACTGGGAGACGTTTTGTCATTAATTTGCTGTGTTTTCTTTCAGAGCGGGCTGCCTAGGGGTAAACTTGATCGGTGCCAACCGTGTCGTTGTGTTTGACGCCTCCTGGAACCCATGTCACGATGCCCAAGCGGTGTGTAGGGTGTACCGCTATGGTCAGAGGAAGCCCTGCTACATTTACCGTCTGGTCTGTGATTACACCCTGGAGAAAAAGATTTATGACAGACAAGTCTCCAAACAGGGCATGTCAGGTAAGAGATTTTTTGGACATTGGACATTTTATTTAAGCATTCGTTCGATCTCTTTTGTTCAAATGGATGCTGTTGATTTTTACAAGTTTCGAGTTGCTACTGTATTTACTGTATAAGTCTTGCAAAAACATTTATATTATTGTGTCATACTAGATCTAATATAGGCAATTACCTGTGTCATTTCCAGTCTTAAAATGTTGTGTGTCTCTCTGTGTGTTTGAAGACCGAGTGGTTGATGACTTGAACCCAGTGCTGAACTTCACTCGTAAGGAAGTGGAGTCACTGCTGCATTTTGTGGAGGAAGAACCTGGCAAGGTCTCTCTGACTTCCCCAGAGGACATGGAAATAGTGATTTACCAAGCTTGTCACCTTTACCCACACCTCATCACCAAGGTACAGTCACATGATAGGTTTCCCACTGAAGCCTCTGCAGAGAAAGGCAGCTTTGTTTAAAAATGGTTATTTTATTAACTTAGTTAAAACAGATTCTGGTGAGTGCAGCTCTGAATATTTTGATGCTCTTCTTTGTGCATGTATGTTATACGTTTACTTTAGGTCAAGGTGGGCCAGTGGCTTCGGGCACAAAAAACACAACCTTCTGAATGCAACAGCACTTACCAAAAGAAATATCAAAAAAATAAATCCTAGTAACAGTTGGAGGTGCATGATACAGATTTATCGATATTAACCAGCTTCTCATGGCCGATACAATCAAGATAACTGATTATTTCACATTTTTGTAATTTAAAGAGAAGGTTATAAGCTGTAGTTTATGCACACCCGAGGGTAAGAAAGGCAAAGATGTAGTGGAGAAAGATGGATGTGTAGTTGCAGTTCTTGTGTCCATGAAAGCGATTTGGCTTTGTGTTGTCATCTATATTTATCAGCTATAATTTCACTGATACCGGTAAAAAGGTGATAAATTATCACCCCGGAATATATTGTGTACTTCTAGTAACAGTTATGTTTCCCCAGCTTGCCAAGTAAAACTGAAATCCTGTCTGTCCGCAGTGAAATAAGTACAGCAAGAGAGGAAAAGTATTAGATTAAAACTATCCTCTTAATATCGGGATGCTACATAAACAGTGAGTAGCTGGCATGGCAACCTGCGTAGAAAGTCTGACCTGATCTGATCTGTAATTCAATTTTCTTTTTAATCCATTCATCTCTCTAGCAACCTTTTCATCATGAGTCTCTGCTGGTGGACCGCAAGGAGTCCAAACTGACCAAAGCAGAGAAGAGAGCCGCCAAGAAGAGCTATGAGGATGAGAAACGAGCCTCTGTGCCCTATTCTCGCCCCTCGTATGCCCCCTATTACCCAACCAGTGATCAGAC